>BEXV01001299.1:27259-42774 GCA_003118195.1 Hemicentrotus pulcherrimus
GTTTTCCCAATTTTTCACCCCCCCCCCCCCCCCCCCCCCATTTTGCTAAATCTTTTCCCCTCTTTCTCTATATCTTGTTTTCTTTCTCTTTCCCCTCTAATCTTTTCTTCCATATTGTGATGTTAGTATGAATGTACACCATTATGAAATGTAGTCTTATGCTTTTACTTTATGTACTCGCTATGTGAATCAGCACTTAGCCTGCCTCCTTGATTTTGAGTAAATATAGTACAATCCAATGATAGCAATTGTGTTCTTGTCGCTTTAATTCTTCAGAAATATTCGTCGGACGTTGAGAAAGTTCAAGTTCACGGTTAGTTTAACTTACATCCAGTAGAAATCTACAACAATATATCATTAAAATACAATAATTAAAGAAAATATGTTATGAGATTAGAACACTAATACAACAACAACAATAATACTAACAAAAATAATGGGTAGGGTATGGATGTGAGGGATCAGTAAAGGTCATTGACCTTTCTAGGCTGGTCCCATTTTTTCAACAAACCGATACGTAATATCTTCACTAAAGCAAATATTGACAAAACATGTATAGACGTTACATAAACTGAGATATACACACACACATACATAGACAGACATAATTAAATGAAGCTAAATAAATATATTGTAACTTGTTAATTGTTTGTGTTCAAATTTACGCTTAAAACTAGATAATGTTGGACATCCATTCTAATAACTGTTCTTGCTAAGTTACAGCGAAATAGAGAAACATAAAGTTTGTTAGAATTTTAGTACTATATTGATTTATATCTCAAACATAAATAAAGTAATCATTAAAACAATCAGGTAAGTAGTTATGTTGTACAGATAAGAGATAAATAGAACATAAAAACCCTAATCCCTTATATCATATAAATCATAACTTCTCATCAACTTCAACTTAACAAATAGTGTACCTTTATATGCATTTTAATATGAGTAAGTTATTACCCTGACGGGTTTTTTTTTGTAATTAAAAAAAGTCTTAAAGCAAATATGAAGCGTAATTGCCCCATACAATAATGCTATGATTAAAATAATGCTTAAAACACCAATGCTCTTTGACTGATTGATATAAATATAATTTATGTGGCCCTTTGAAGTTAAGTTTTCGTCAATGATGACACCTAAACAGGTAACTTGATGTATTTGCATAATTTCCATACTATTTATACAAATCTTAATAGCAGCTTTATTAACATATTTATTACTTGTTTTAGAAATGAATCAACAGTTTTTTTGCAAGGAATCCCCTCACAATAAACAGAACACATACAAAATAATCTCTTTTCGGAGTGTATTTTAAGTGATTTTGAAGTATGGTGACTTTTGAACTAAATTTAAACGTGATCAACACGTGCCTTCGTTGGAAAAAAAAAATGGGTTCTCCTGTTCACGTTTTCATCTCACCTAAAAACCACTAATTTATCACGCGACTGGAATAACCTGATTCCACTTACCTCTGTAAATCAAGTGTTTCTCACCAAATAACCACTTGACCAAGCAACGATTTTTTTTCTTTTAACCGAATGGTGGTGATAAATAAGTAATTATTTGGTCTTTTAAGCACCTCTATCGATTGGTTTCATAGGTTATCCAAAGTTCATGGTAATAATCGTCTTATTGTTCTATCCGTGAATCTCTGTATTAAATTAGTAATTCTGAGGTGTCTTACACACCTCTTTTAAATGATTTCAAATTCACCATAACTTTATTAGAGATGATCACGTGGCTCATACTGATTACTAATGTAAGCAGTAAATACGTGATATTTAAGTGTGAAAAATTAGTAATTCTTAGGTGTCTTAAAACACCTTTTAAAATGGTAGTCAAAGATGCATTGAGTCCCGCGGTGTGATCTTGTGACTCAAACGGATTATTAATCTAAGCTGGGCATTCGTGATTTTTAGGTGTGAAATATTATTTCGTAGGTGTCTTAAAACACCCTTTAAAATGGTTTCAAAGTTACAATAACTTTCTTGGTGAATATCACGTGGCTCAAACTGATTATTAATGTAAGCTGTGAATCCGTGATATTCAGGTGTGAAAATCTAGAAATTCTTAGGAGTCTTATAACATCTTTTATAATAGTAGTCAAAGTTACCATCAGTTCCGTGATGATGATTTTGTGACTCAAACTGATCATGAATCTTAGGTGTGAATCTGTGATTTTTTTTGTTTACGTGTGAAAAATGAGATCTTGGGTGTCTTGAGGGTTTCACAGTTAACATCTAAGTTCCGTGGTGATAATCCCGTGACTGTGTGCATATTTCCATTGCACCACTTATGAAACTGGTCTGTGTATATATTTCGAGTTGCACCAGTTCATGACTGACTGTAGGCATATTACCAGTTGCACCACTTGAAAATTGGTCCGTGGGCATATTTCCGGTTGACACCAGTTAATTTGCATATTGAATATGGGGTGCGTGCAGATCTTCTTTTTTTTTAATATATATATATAATTTATCTGAATTTACAGCATATTTCTTAATTACTGATGATTTGATCTATTCCAAAACTGCTTCCGGCGCGCTTGGACGTGATTATTAAGGATCCAAAACACGATGTTCATGAACGGGGTGAGAATGTCATTATTTTGGTTAATTTATTGTGTAACATTTGCGTAATTATTGGGTTGAACGCCGGTTACAGTAACATATTTCCTCTTCGACGTACATTTCACATGAATGAAGAACATGAATCATCTTTAGTCAGCCTCTTAATTTTCACGTGAAATTCGTGCAGATATTTTGACTAAAACTATCACTTACACTTTACGTGTTTCTGTGACGCCTTTCTTAAACCTCCCAAAAATGTGATAATTTCGTTTATATACCTCATTTTAAGATTCTTTACTAATCCTGTCTTCTGATTGGTTGAAAATGCAGTCATGTTCTTAACCATGACCGCTAATTGAAATTCATAGATATTTTTCCATGGCTCTACCGGTTTATATCCATTTTTCTTGGCACTTTTTCCATGGCTGTGAAACATGACGTCATTTTGCTGCGATCCCCATTTTGGTTTACGTGTTACCGTATAAGTTTCTTTTTTGCGATGACCGATGCGCAATACCGTTAACGGTGTTTGAGTGCAATTCGATTTTGGTCGCTGCATTGGTATTCCCTGTTCTACTGGAGCACAGCTTGTTGGATTTCATACTGTACACAAGTTATTGTTGGTGTTAACATTCATGACTTCAAAGAGATGGAAACCTAAATGGGTGAGTCAACATTTTCCTTTTTTTCGGTATATAAAATATATATTGACTGCTTTTAATATTCGAGGCATAGTTGTTTCTATTTCCCTTGACCCTCTCAAAGCAGTCAATATATCCTTATTATGAAGATGTAATTTCAATACCAAACAAAACGGGAATATTAGGTTTACAAACCATGGTCTCCAGAGGAGGATTAATCATGTTATTATAATGGTGATATTCTAGTGACAGTTGCGTGATTTAGTGTCCGTGTTTTATAAGTGACCTAGTGCAAGAAACGTATTCACGAAATGTCAAGTATTTGACGGAAGTGATTTTTACGTGAATTCGTTTATTGTGCTATGTATTTTAACAATTTCAGAATTCATATCCACTCCGAGTGACTTAGTAATGAGCCTAATGCATTGCCAATTAACAAATTTGTTTTTCTTCTAAATGTACGTGTTGACACGGTATACAATACAAATTGCATCAAACGCAAAGGAGACTTGTTTGATACAATTAAAGTCGATTTAAAAGATTTTATTTCTATAACTCAATCAGAACATTGAAAAAATGTTACAATAAAATGATTATCAAATTACATTTGTAACAAGGCAAAGAAAATTAAACTTTCTTGTAATTATATATCTTAAATGTCGACAAGTCATCAACCATTTTAGTATTATGTTAGTATATCATGAATGAAGTTGAGGTTTAAGAAAATGAGAAATTCTACTAAGAAGAAGAGCATATATATGTTTGGACGACCCAAATAAGGAAAAAAGGAAGGGAGGAATATTGTATAAATAAGCAAAAATAGAGACATAGAGAAAAAGTGGAGTAAAAAAAGAAGTAAAAAGGAAAGCAAAAAAGCAAAAATAATCTGTAAGGATAGTCAATACGATTAATTACTTTGAAGTAAATATGAATTAATCTCAGCTTGGGTGTATTTCATAAGGAGAAAAATATTGTTAGACTTTATATTATAATAACAGGTGCCGTTTTAATCATGATTTAAATGGCATTTGAATATTCATTAGCAAGAGCCAGAATAAATAAGAGTAGAAAGTAATGAGAGTAGATTGGGTGAGGAGGAAAGTGAGATAAGAGAAATGAAACAAAGAAAAATATTGAGTAGAAATAGATGCGTCTACAATATATCACAAAGAATGTCCCTATGCTATTGGGAAAATGGGAAATAGAGATAGCCGGGACGCGTATTTTTTTTTTTACACCATGGCACAGAGAGCGTGAACATAATAAACATGCCCTCGGCCACGTACCAACAACACAGAGTACATCGACGTTGAACACAAGTCATATTCAGTACAGGCACTATAGACTAGACTCTCCGCGAGCGGTTTCATTGGAATTTGTCAAGCTTTTCCCCTCGCTGCCGTGTAAATAAAAAATACGCAGCCGGGACAGCATAGAAATGAACATTCATACCTGATACATTAAAATAATTAATTACAAACAATAATAATGATACGCAATTCGCATATAGCTAACATGTTACAGATTGTACAGTCAGGTATAACAATATTTTAGTGAATATGAAATGAAAATTAAATTAAATATGTCCATGGTACTATAACCGAAGAAGTCACTTAACAGTTAAAACGCAATTAACAATGTACGAAAAAGTAGGTCTTCAACTGAGTCTTGAAGGTACTATGTCCCATTTGCAGGCCCAAAAAATAAAAAAGTTAAATTCCAACTGCATTTGAAAGATAATACTTATTTAGAACTTCCCTAAAATAATGGGGCTTGAAAATGTCTTCAAGTGGGAAAATAACGACTATTAGTTGTCAAATCGACTTTGGCCCAAAAGTAATAGTCTTCATTTTCAGACAATTGTACCGAATGGTCATACGTTTTATGCTGCGCAAAGATTCAATCAGTTTAATCTTGGCCATCACAAGAAGTGGGTCATTGATATAGACAAATACTCATGTACGCTTTACAACTCTTTTTATGTATGTTATTACCAAAGAAGAAAAAACCCAGTCAGTCACTCAATAGTGTCTGACAGTGAAGTCTAGCAAGTAAACGGGTTTCCTCGCATAATTTGAATAAGAGGACACTGCTAATGTTTAAATTTCACAGGCATACATGACATATTCATTATTCCTGCAAAGTTCTACATCATTTGAGGTTGGCTGCAAAAGGGACATAGTACCTTTAAAGGACTTTGTTGTGCTTGCATGTTTTGTATACATGAATTCTCGCAAAATTATCCTACATAGCACCTGATGTCTATGAGACGAAATACCAGTAGGTACATAATTGACTATTTTAAGTGAAAATTGAGGAAGAAAAAAAAAACATAGTATTGTGCTGACATTTGGATAGAATTTAAGAAAAAATACACGTATATCTATCAAAAGAGAAACTTCAAACGACTGAGGGGAGATACGATGTATTATATTCATGCATCTTAGCATTCAAGTACCATAATGTTATTTTAAAGCAAGGGTATTTCACTGGCAATGCGTTATATATACGTCTCCTGCTTTTGATATTCCGACGTGTCGACAACAATGTCCCAAAATGCAATACTAATTTATTCATATGCAAGAGGCGCGTGATGTGATCAGGAACCGGAAAGCAATGGACGCCCTCACCATACATTACAGCAGTGGTGGACCAATGAAAAGTCGCTAAAAAACACTGCTTTTGATTTTCTATGTAATATAAGAGCGCCAGGGCATAAGAAAATTTATGATAGGAATTCTGAAACTTCCGAATTACGAAACCTTTAGATAACGAACAGCCCTTGTAATATGACCTCCTTTAATCATAAATAATTACGTCACCTTTAAAATGTTTGAACATGACAATGGCGTATTGCGTAATCACAACATGATTTCTATGGAACATCATAGTATAGAGTATTCAAATTAGCAATGAGTTGATTTTATCAAAATAGTTGCGATCGCGTTTTTTGTATAACCTTGATAGAAAACAATTGTTTGAGCGAGGCTAAAAAGCTTCATGTAGGCCCTTTTCCTTCTAACTTGTTTTCAATGACATGTTATATTCAAACCTGTTTATAGTGACTGGTGGTCGTTGTAGACAGGTGGTCTTTGTAGACAGGTAGTTACTAAAGCAGGTTTGACTGTATAAGTTATATTGGTTGAGAGCAAATTTAGCAATTTAGCTAATCGATTGCACATCTAGACCTTTGACAGTAGCAGAGACAAGGGAGTAAAGAACGAGGAGGCACAGGCTACCTAAAAGGGGGTAGGGGTGTGGGAGAGGTGTTATTCGTAGAAAAAAAAAACTCCCCCAAAACACGATATCAATTAATAATTAATGGGAGGAGGGTCGTCATAGGCCTAAAGACGTCATATTCCTACTTTTGTTCTTTCTTTCGATTTCTCTTAATTTTTTTTTTCTTTCTTTCTGCTAAAAGATGGAGGGGGTTGAGGTTTTGCAGAAAAGCTTTTTATCGTAGATTTCTGATTCGTTATCGAATGTCGGTGTTCCGTTATTTCCCTTATAGTTTGGCCTGACAGACTGTGGTTGGTGGATCCGAATTCGTACAAGAGCGGTCGTACATTTGACCGGTGGACGTCCGAATCACCACACACTTAAGAACGGTTCCTTTACTTGGTCTAGTTGGTGTCCAATCTATGAGAGAGCAAACAAAAAGGTGTTGGTACCCAATGGGATGCGATAGTTATTGCATATGCTTAGCATTGTAAGCGTCTGTAAAATGGCACCTCCGTAGAATGCTCCCCAGGTAGTGAAAATGTGAATACGTTCTTTGTGGGCAATCCTGAATCTAATGACCGTACGTGGTAATAATATTTCTGTAAAGAGCTCATAGACAACGTATATACATTCGCGCTCCGTTAACCGAGATCATCATAATTGTTATCATTATCTTCATCATCATCAATTTCAGCATTAATATCATCATCGTCATATTATTATCATTACTATTATATCCAGCCATCTCGCTACCTCGTATACGCATACACATAAATTCATTCTTAGCAGTCAGGTAAGAACGAGCCATCATCAAACCAACAACTTACTTCGGTAGTCACTTGTCGTCCCCGCGCTGTCTTTGTAACACTTCCATGTATTGACATACTCGCAGTTTATCCAGACCCTGGGTTCATTCAGGTGAGGCTTCAACAAATCGTATTCTTCCACATTTTCTATGAAGAGCAGGGAAGGCTCGACTGCTTCGCCGTTGCCCATGGTAACTGGAGCCAAATCATCACAGAAGTCACGAGCAGCCGTCCAATCAGCGTTCGGGAGTGAGTTCACGATCAGGAAACACTTTGTGTGCCCAAACACCCAACCGACTGGGCAGGCTGTAAATGTAAAGCAGAAAAGTACGATTTCAGCGATGCTCCTCATATTTGGTTCAAGGAATGCTGGGTATTTGTTATTTCATGAATTAGTGTTCATTTTATGCATTCTAGATGTCCCGAAAATATTTCCGTAGTACGCACATAGAAAAAAAAATAGATGAATAAATGTTCTTAAAAATAAAAAAAAAAATTAANGGTCTGGATTTGTCCCGAGCTTTAATAAGTAATGTTTTTTTTTATTTTTTTGTAACGTGATTTAAAACGTCATTTTAAAACGTCATTTTAATAGCTAAACTGATGATTCAATAGGAACCTTTTCCTTTTTATTTTGGCTGCTGCCCAGGAAAAAAAACGGGAGATTTATCGATGTTTTATCATAACTAAATCATAATTATAATTAATGCTTGCATTTTCATAACTTGATGACACGAATTCGTTTTGACTGGCTGCCTGCCGTAGAAACAAACAGAATTGAAAAAAGATTTATAACTCCGTTTCGTCTTCTTTGTGCATGGTTGATCGTCGGTGAAAACGAATTTGTTTAAACAAATTATGGAAAAGCAAGCATTATCTTTAAACATACGGAACTTTGTTATTCATGGCTCATTTTTACTGAATAAGGTGTCAAATGAAAGGGCAGAAAATGAACTGTCTAGAAATGTGATTTTTCTTTTAAAATTTTAGATGCCACCCGCTTAAAGACTTTTGGTGTCCTTTTTTCGAATTGTTTTTAATCAATCATGCGTGAAATATGCACCATATGAGTTGCATCAGATGAAAGAAAAGGATATAATTTTAATTATATGTGTAATTTAGTAAGTATAATTGTGGTTATGATAACGTATCGATAATTCTCAGACGGTTTCGTTTTTTCTGGAACGCACTTTACATCTGTTTTCTGTTTCTGGTACTTTGTAATGTGACATTACCTTAGTCACCAATCAGTCCAATTAACTTATCCACGCACTGTCTAAATTATTCCGGTCACTATCCTGTTTTTTGTGCATTCTCTTCTGATATGCCCTACTAACTGAAATTTGCTATAATTAGGTGGTCTGTCGTCTATGACAGATCACCTATTTTTTCTTCACTTTTTTGTGCCTAGGATAACTCAATATTGGTTAAGTCAATTTCTTTCAATTTTGACACAGTCATAGATCATTGTCATGAGACAAGACAGAAACATTTTCAAGTTCATCAAGTATTCATGACGTCATCCAGGCGCCATTTTGTGAAATCACATCATATGTCATATGAAAGGGTAAAAAATGAACTGTCTAGAAATGTGATTTTTCTTACCGGATCGCTTTAACAGAATTATTAGATTTTGTTATAGCTAACAAATATAATATTAGATTCCCTTGGTAGTGGGTTATTAGCACTTAGATTGATTAGATAATGGTTAGAAGCACTGGATATGCTATCATCATCCTGGTATGTTTGACCATTAACATGTAGAGCACGTATGAGTGCTATACGCAACTTGGGGATCAATGAGCTTAGACATTTCCACATACATTCGTAATGATTTGATTTGGACCATTTTTCTGATTTTTTAAATTCACTTTTAGCGTTTCCTCAAATAAATGTTGATTTCTTTTCTCAAAGATTCATAAGAAGACAAAAGTTGGTCAAATTCGGATTCTTTGGAGGTATTCATGTCCATGTCCATGTTTCACTGACAAACAATTTGTATTTGCTTTATACCCCTCTTAGACATTAATTCACGAAGATTAGAGTCGATCCAAGGAGCAGTATCATTTTTTACTCAAATTTTTATATAGGAGCAAGACTATGAGCTATTAAAATGAATATATTTTCCCATTTTAACCAATGATCATTAGTTACTTCATTTAAAGCATGCCATGGGCCTTGAGCTAATAGAGATTGAAACTCTTCAGAATCAAAATATTTAAAAGATCTATAATTAACTACTTTTTGTTTAATAAGCACTTGTGCTTTAAAGCTTATCTGCCATAGTTTACAGGAGGGATTAGAGCGCACTGCAAGGTCACTGGACAGGTGGTTATCTCATCAACTCAGCTCTCAGTTAACATAAGGAAAAGAGGATGATGGGAGACCAATGGTCACCGATTAGGCACTGCTTGTTAAATAGAGGGCGCAAGTAGCTACAAGTAGTGCAATGGGCCTTTAAAAAGCCGTTTTTGTATCACCTAAACCATATAATGATAGCTTTCAATAGTTTCAATAATGGAAAAAGAAAAGAGTATCGATCAATCAATCAAGCGTATCGCTTCTATCAGTTACGTGTGTTGTTATATTAGTAATTGTGAACAATAATTGTACCGCCTACATAGAAATATTGATTTTATAAAAACTACTTGAGCGAAGATCAAAATTTAAATAATCACAGTTGATATCTCCTGTGACAATTTGTTCAATTAGTGACGAACGAGAGCAGCTGACAGATTCAAGTATCGTTTCAAATCTATCAAAGAATGATTTATCACTAAAAGGAGGACTATATATATATAATATGTGCACAATCCAATGATACTCTTTTGAAATGGCAGTTGAATTTGCAGAAATAAAGATTTCAAGAGAGGAGGCCTCGGATTCGTTTCTTCTGAAATAAGTCAATGACTCTGCAATATACACAGCAACGCCTCTGCCTGTACGATTTTGATAACTACGTTCAATACGTAGACCTTTTATGAGAAGTTCGTTACACCGACTGTATCATCACAAAACCTTTCGTTTTAAAGCATAACAGGGCTAATTTGTTATCCGACAATATGTAACGAAGAGACTCAACTTTTTCTCAAGTCCGAGAATGTTTAACATAAGGAATTGCTTTCCTTTGGACAATGGAGGAGCTGTACTATCCGTCAGAAGTATATTTTTGATATTACATTTATATCTACAATTCATATTATCTGACTTTGAGAACTCATTGCTATCATCAAAATCGTCAGAGTGATACAATTGTAATCGTTGTTGATGAACATCATTGACGTCTAGTACGAGCTGGGGTTCAATATGGATATGGGCATAGATGTCGCTGTTGTCAATCACCTTTCAACCTCTCTCATCGACCTTCTTCCGCTGGCTATGTGTCTCCTGGTGACGTCACAATTTCTTCGTAAAATGACGAGATCTTAGTTACGATTTTATCCTCATCATCGAAATTGTTGTTGTTTGATCGGAGATGTAATATTACTTCCTGAGCTGCGTTATTCTTTGACAGATTATAGACGCTCTCTGATACGTCCTGTGTTTTCGCACGAGGAAAAAGTTTGCATTTCACATTGATCGACCTAGACAAGTTACAAGGTTGCATTATCTTAATTATTGCATCTCCTATGAACAAAACATCTACTTTGTTAGGAGAATCCTCGGTGTTTTGTTGCTTCTTTTTACTGCGATAATCGGCCAATTGCTGATCAAATGACATACCACTAGGGCAATTAGTTGTTTGAATAGGGTTATTTAAGGAGTCATTAATTAGTGCAACAGGATCGCGCAAGGCTGTTCCATCTGCATTATCAAGATTCACTGATGTAGAGTTTTGAATAGGATCATTAATCGAGGCATTGATCAGTGCGACGGGATCGTGCGTGGCTTTTCCCTAGATGCATTTATTCATCGAGATTCACTGATGTGGAGTTTTCAACAAAGTCATTAATCGAGGCATTGATCAGTGCAGCGGGATTGTGCATGGCTGTTTCTTAAAGGTAAAGACCAGTATTGGAAACGCCCCAATTTCAAAAAATGAAATGGAAGCTCTCATTACCAATCATGTGAAAGAATATGTTTTGACTAATACATGATGATAACAAATTTGCCAGGAAACCGCCTACTAATTCATATATTTGGTAAATTTGTTTCTCTCATGGTCTGTGAGAGATACAGGGTAGTCCCATATACATCTTTCTGTGTATAGTGCTTGTAACTTTACGAAGAATGGGCCAAATTTCTTATCATTTTGATGATTCCAGAACCTTGCAGATGCTAGATGCTAGATGATCAACCTTTTCTGATCGATTCCACAACGTTTCTTTCACAATGCAATCGCATGACCATAACTGGTCTTTAACTTTAATACCTTTATCAACATTCACTGATGCGGTGTCTATAATGAGGGCATTAACGGTTTTTCCTTTAGACTCTTTCTGAGCCTTCAATTGTGATAGCTTGGACTTAATAACATGGATGGAATGGGAAGAAATTTTTAATCGTCTTTGTTGCTGGATCGGTGGTACACTTTGAATATCAGCTTTAAGCAAATCATGGCTTCTACGATCAATTAATCCGTTTGACAACCATTGACATGGAAGATCGGCTCATGTAATGTAGCACTGTCAATGTCATGTCGGCCATTTTTTACTGCTAAAATACTATAATAACGGGCAATATCCGGGTTTAAATGAAAATATATGGATTCCAAATCACGTGTGAAACAATCCACCAGGTCATCATCAAGTACCGCAGTAATAATATCGTGTCTTGGTAAACGAGATAAGATAAATGTTCAGTGGCAGTGAGTCCATGACACGAATTAGTTTTTAATTTTGGATAGGGCTTAGTTTTACATATTTTCCAGGAAAACGTTTAATCTCACTTTCTAATGATCGGTTAAAGTGATAAAGAAAAGTGACTATTCAGGCAAGATTATGGGGTACAGCAAGATTATCAAATCAGGATGTTGCATTACGAGAACAGCCCATTAGAGCTTTACCCTAATAGTTACAGTTTACTAGGGTGTTAGCTCATCAAATTCACACTCGATCCACTCGGCCGGTTTAACAAAATAATTGACATCATTTTGTGCCGTGTGCAAAGGTGCTAGGCAGAGTGTGAATTTGATGAGCAAATTTTCTAATGGAGTGTTTTCCTCATGGGTAAGTTCCGGTGATGAAAAAGTCGAAACATCCATGCATATGGGACTATGATGAAAGTTGCTTGGACTATATGCTCTCCAAATCGTAAAACAGGCAAGAAGATCATATTCATCCACCACCAAATTCCAAACTAAAATCACAATGATGAATTTTCCAGGTCAGTAAAGCACACCAAATATTGATAATCGTTGTTATAACTTGATACAATTAGTACAAAGAGTCGCAGTTTTCGTTCGTGACGTTTGGTGCAGTAATATGTAGACTATTAAAATGTGCGAATGTTAATTACGATCATGTCTTGTGTGATCCGAATGGGACCTTTAAGTGACATATAATAAAAGCATTTGAATTAACATTGAGTAGATTTATCGAAAGCGTTTGGGATCATATTCTTAGTAATTTTAAATTCAGAATAAATGAGCGTTGTGGCAGGCGTCTGCAATCAAGCTAACAATGGAAGTTACAAACTGATTCATCCGAGGACGCAGGTTCGAAACTGAGTCACGTCTTTTAGATGGTGACGTTAGAGGTTTTCCACAGACGTAAATAGCAATTTCAGATAGATACACTTCAGTCTGTCAAAACTTAATTTCACGCACCCAAACACGTGGACCATAAGATAAAGTGTTTGAACCCTCTAGTCTTTCAAGAGGTCCTCAAGGCCGAAACACAGGGAAATAACAAATCATGTCCTCACAGCCACACACGAACACGCACACGGGAACACATCAACTGAAACTTCATACGAATATTGAGATGTTTCTATTCTAAAGGGTTTCTTTTCCAAAGTTAGTGCAAACGCAAAAAAGAAAGATTTCCTAATGCCTTACCAATCTGCTCGCAATGTTTCCAGATGTATCCTCCGAGACAGGAACAGCTATACCCATCAAGCTCCTCAACGCAAGTCGC
Organism: Hemicentrotus pulcherrimus; assembly: GCA_003118195.1. NCBI lineage: Eukaryota > Metazoa > Echinodermata > Echinoidea > Camarodonta > Strongylocentrotidae > Hemicentrotus > Hemicentrotus pulcherrimus. Next base: position 40,573 of record BEXV01001299.1, read on the forward strand.
TCCGTTCAGACAAGGATTGGAGTAACATGCTTTAAGAAACAGAAATCATGTGTTCAGGGTCAAGCAGCACAATACACACTGTTGATCATAAAGTAGGAAAACTAAGCTCTTGAATGAAGTGGCTGTGAGAATTTGGTTTATTCTGGATAGATTAGTTTATATAATTTGTATAACTTTAATCGACAAATTACAATGAATGTTTGGATTCTTCGATGAAGTACTGAAAATATATTTCCTCTTTTTTATAAAGGAGAAATCACATTCTAACGATTCTTTCGTTAAAAGAGGTAACATAACAACAAATATTCCTACTTACATATTGCTCCGGTTGTCTCATTTTAGCTCGCTGGAACATTGCCAGCACAAACCACTGACCTCTACCTCCTGGACGGATCATCGCCCATTCCCATTCACTAAAGGCTGTATTGTCTGACCATTCATGAATATTCATGTTTTTGCTTACCTCGGCAAAATGTATGTTCTTATTAAATGGAAAATGAAGGTGGGGTGGGGGTGGATGAAATGGACATAATGAACCAAACAGAAGTGATCTATGATAATGCATGCTTCTTATCCTGCGTGTGTGTGTGTGTATTTGGGTTTTTACAGACGTGTATCAATCAGATATGATTATTTACGTCTGGGGACCGACTTTTAACGTCACCATCCGAAAGACGATGTGTGCTTGACCTATAATCTTAAAATCGCTTGGCAAACTGAGTCCAAAGTTCGACTTGTTTCACATATGTATAATAGGCAATGAACAGCTTGCAACCTATTTTGATAAAATTACGGTGGGTGAACTTTCAAAAGTCAATGGGACATGAGGGTTCCAACGAAAGAACTAGCGATAACGTACGTCGGGTGGATGTGCTTTTCGTTTAAACAAAAAATGAATTGTTTACGATTTTGGGGGTAAAATTCCATTAATAACATGTTAGGCTGCTGACTCTGCTGACGATAGGGGGCGTTGTGAAATGAGAGTAATCAGAAATCAGAGCTATATGATGGGCAAAAAATATATTACACTTGCTCGTGCATCTAAACAGTAAAACCATTGGCGTAAATACGGAAGGGCACCTGCCGCCCCCACCAAATGGCCATACATAGAGGTGAGCACGAGGGAAGAGATGAGATCATATAGAGAAAGATTGTTCGAAAATCTCTTTAAAAGTTATACTATTATGTTAATCGGTAATTTATGGACAACATGGTAAATCTTAAATGAAATCTGTAGTGAGAGGTACATAAAGAATTATTTAAAAATAGAAAACATACGAAGAAAGAGAAATTAGGGAGCAGGTATGTGTGTCGGTTTCACTTTGAAATGCAACATTTTTTTCCAGACTTAAGGGAATAGGGGTATATTGCATATCGGCCTAGTCAGTCTGCGCTCTAAAATGTTTACCATCTAGTGCTGCGTAATTACTGTCAGCTTCTTCAAAACAAAGTAAGTGATACTGCAAGACGCCCAAATACATACCACTTTGGGTATTTCTGTCAGGAAAAAAAAATTTGATCAGAAGAAAAATAGTGTATGTTTTTTTCGTCGCCCACTTTTCTCGCAGGCAAAATTTAGAAACGGATAGGTTTAAGGCAGCGAAATGTTTCAGCCAATGAATATCCTCAAATAATGACATGACAATATTCGGGCACTAAGCTTGCTGCCCGAATATCGCCATGATACGGTCAGTATGGCGCCCCCCCCCCCAAAAAAAAAAAAAAAAGAAAAAAAAAACTCAGTTATTTCTATTTTTATATCGACATTAAATTTGTGGTACACCAAAGTGTTTTTGTTCCCTAAAGTTCTTTTCACTTCACTCAAAGTTTCTGAATCAAGATGATTTCTAGTAACAAGATGACCAAATAATGTAACTTTTCATTTCATCTTATGTGATAATAATTGCTAAGTAACGTTTTTGCAATAATAGAAAAAAAGGAAAATTAGGCTCGCTCGCTTTGCTCACTTGCATTATATGGGATCCGGATAATTAACTTTCGGGCAAAAGGCCCTCACGTTCACCATGTCAAAATGTGACCGTACATCAATGTGTACGAGGGATGGAAAACAAATCCTCCTTAATGAATTTGGACTGCATGGGGTGACGCAAAACGATTTAATTAATAAAATAGAAATGTGACTTAAAGAAAGGGTTTCGAAAAATGTGATCTGGTATACTGGAGACTGCTGCCCCCCCCCCC
>BEXV01001299.1:75500-88856 GCA_003118195.1 Hemicentrotus pulcherrimus
CCCCCCCCCCCCCCCCGAGCCATGTCCTCTGCCTATACCCGTGTGCTTGATGGGAGGGTGTTTGTTTGTTATTGGTTGCGTCTGCTTGTGAAACAGCAATACGTCCTGAGCTCTTATTATGCCATCATGGTACGTACGAAACTATGATTTACTATTTAACTCTTGACTAATTAAAAATAGACTATTTAACTATCGACTCTATATCATATTGACGATTTAACATATTGACTTTTGCACTCAGTTATCTATGTTGCACTAAAACTTGATTTTTGTTTTTGTTTTGTGGATCCATTTTTTTTTTTGTATTGATAATGTTTATATATGTTTGGATTGAAATCAATAGAATTTGAATAATTGGAGTATTACCCAGAGAGATGTATTACAATTAAACATTTCTTCGATACTACCATACTATATCTATGCTATCTAGTGTATTATGATACTACGCATTAATCTATAATGTCTATTAAAAATGGAGAGAAAGATCATTTCTAATTAAATCTACTCCAACTGAAGGAGATCAGCAACACTGGCTAGAAATTTTGTTTACTTAACCTAAAAGTCTAGAGCAGTTTCCTAGTTCTATGTAGATGTTATTTCGTGCGTGTTTTACGTTTCAATTGTATCATATTGCTATGTCAAACTGATTCATTTACACATATGAAGAGTTTCATTTCAAAAAAGCTAAATCCACTGTAGGTACTTCTGGTAAATCGCATTTTTTTTTATCTCTCCACTTTCCCTTTAGCCATGTACCTTCATGTTGTTATATATGTTAAATGTGTCACCCTGGACCAATAATATAATAAGAAAAAATCTACCATTTTTTATGATTTTTACTAAATTAGAAGAAAAAAATCCCGTAGATTTAGCTCTTTTGGAATAAAACATGATATTGGACCTAAACAAAGTCATATTTTTTAAATAAAGTCACTGAAATATGTTCAAATTTAGTAGCAAACCTTTCCGTTTAAATAATAAAAGTGAAATCACAACTACAATACCTTTTGAAAAGAAAGTAAACAACTTTTCAATTTTTTATTCCAAAAGGAGCTAAATCCGTTCAATTTTAAAAGGAGCTGAATCCATGTTTTATTCCAAAAGGAGCTAAATCCACAAATCAGATATAATTGGTAGAATTGTTTTTCTTATCATATATTATTGGTCCAGGGTGAGACCTTTAGCATATACAACAACGTGTAGGTACATGGCTAAAGAGAATGTAGAGAAATTAAAAAAAAAAAAAAGGACGGTGATTTGCTCAAGAGTAGCCAAAATTGATTTAGCTTCTTTTGGAATGAAATACAATATTGCACCTCAATTTGTTCATACTACCCTGTGAAATTTTCAAAAATTATATAGTGCATCTTGTCCAAATGCAGAAAATCATTATTTTGAGACGAAAAACTCAATTTTGATAGAGTATGGATTTAGCTCCTTTTTGAATTAAGCTGTGAAATGTTGATTACTTGTGTCATGGATTTAACTACATGACGACATTTACACCAGGTTACTGTTACCCGAATTTCATTAAACATTTCAAAAATGATGTGATGGTATTTGTGTTAGACTACTACGTCTGTGTGACTTAATCATGCATTGATCTTGAACAACGTACAAGGTTTGTAACTGTTGTCATGGTTATAAACGAGATACGATTTGTGAGTGAGTATGTATTAATATTTATATTAGTTCACGCCCACACGTGCATCAGGATCATGGGTGTCGATCCTTACGTAATACCTATTGTTCAGGGGGGATGAATGAATAGATCACCCCCCCCCCCTGAACAATAGGTATCAATTACAGATCGACACCCATGATCAGGATCATATTTTGTAGAGCGGTTACAGTCATATTTTAAGTTGAGGTCACACGCTCTTCGGGGAACCTTTTTTCTCTGATGTTCTTCCGCACTTGCATATAAACAATGGAAACGCTCACAAATCACTTTCAACGTCTCCCTAGAACTCAACCTTCTTTTTAACTACATGACAGCAGAGAGCATATATAACCTGATGAACTGAAATTCCTAAGTTATACAAATACAAATCAAGTACATGTCTAATCAGAATTGTATTTAATAATATGAAGTACAAGGCGGAGAGGTATGCATATCCCAGGTGTTCAGGCAATGGAATCTCACAAAGAATTTCAAATAATTTAGCATTCAACTCAGGTACCGAGCCCTTATAAAATTGTGTAAATGTACCTGCCTAGAAAAAGTATAAAAAGAAACAGTGTTTGTCAGCTTCAGCGACACATGTAGGAAAAGTGAACTGACTGTGATTAGAAAGTCCACCACGATAGCGAGGAACCTCTTTGAATCGTCTTCATATTATCAAATAACATTATAATAATCAAAGATGGCGCACTTCTAGAGACAACACGCATTTTTGCGAAGTGAGAAAACCCGAGGAAAAAAGCAAAAATGTCTGCTAGGAAAAGGATCTTAGAGAACCCAAATACCATCGCTAAATACTTTGAACAACCTGGAGACAAATCAGATAAAGAAGCAGAAATTATGGACAGTAGTGGGGACAAAATAGATACTCAAAGTATGAGTGAAGTACCTGCCGGTCACATCGAAAAATCTATGGGCGTGGAATCTGCCAACAGTACGATGGACCATGTTGACAAGAAACGACGAACAAACGGCAACGGAGAGCAGGCAAGTAACACCGCAGCTAATGATACAAAGGAATTGCTTATGACGATTATAAAAAACAAAATAGACAATACAAACAGTAAAGTGGACAAAATGAATAATAACTTGACATCCAGACTAGATGTGGCTCTGCAGAAGATAGGCGAAAACAGGAAAGATATTGACGAATTGAAAGACAAACAACAGCACAATGATTTTGAGCTAAATGAAACAAAAGACTACTAAATGAACAACTAAATGAAGTAAAAGAGCTTGAGATAGAAAATCAAAGAATGAAGGAACGCTGTGTTGATCTTGCAGCTAGAGAAATGAGATGCACAGCTGTATACTTTGGCTTCCCTGAGGGCTGTGAGGAAGGAAATTGTGAAGGGCTGATCCAGTCCTTTGCAGAGTCACATCTGGATATGCAGGGGCAAGACCTGTATAAAGAGAGAGCGCACCGCTCAGGGAAGACATCTAAAAGAGGGGCTCCCCGCCCCATAATGGTGGCTTTCAATAGGTACACGACAAGAAGTGCCATCCTCGCAAGTGCCCGCAAACTACTAAAAAAAAAACCGTTCGTTTATGAGGACAAGGAGAATCCCATATTCATTGATGAAATGCTACCTAAGGAGATAAGAGACCTACGCAAGAAGATGTCACATACCAGACAGAAGCTGAAGGAAGAGCACGGAAGGGCTTACTTCAAATATCCAGCAAGGCTCTTCTACCGCGACAAACAAACACAGAAGGAAGTGGAGTATAAGAAAGGTTGAAAATTAAAGGCACCGTAAACAGAAAGAAGAAGAATTAAAGCAACAAGTAAGGAAAGAGCAAGATGATAAAGCAACAAAAGACACTTTTGATTAAGTTTGTTGAACAAGTAGGGTTATATCAGATCGTTTTTTTTTTCACAACGCAATGCGTCGCTTGAGCTACGATGAAAGAGGCTGATGGAACAACCTCATGTGCACCTTTTTGTGCATTTTTTTCTATTGTAACTGTTTATGTTTTTTGTTTGAAATAATGGGACCAACATTTGATGCTTACATGATGGATAATGTATTTGAAATTAATGACGCATAATGTAAATGGACTAGGGGACTTCAAGACTAGGAAGCGATACTTCAGTTTCCTGTTAAAGTTTTAAAAAAAAAGGATGTAATTTTATTACAGGAAACACATTCCACCGAAAAGGACGAAATCTTGTAGAGAAATCAGATCAGACATAATTTTCAGCCACGGAACATCCATGAGCAGAGGTGTGTGTATAATATTGAGAAGAACTTCGGACATTAAACTTATGGACTCAGTCAAAGATAAAGTAGGACGCTTTTTATGTATAAAAGTTGAAATATATTAGAAAATTTTTGTTATAGCCAATATTTATGCACCCAACAATGAAAAAGAGCATGTAGAGTTTTTTAATGGTTTTAATTCAATACTACAAGAATTTAATAATGAAGGTCATACATGTATAATAGGTGGTGATTTTACTTTTTATCCATGATTTGGCCATTTATAGAGAAGGGGGTGCTATGAAAACAATTTGGAAGCATTCTTGTACCCTGGTAGACAGTTTGAAAGCTTATTTTCATCTTATCGATATTTGGAGAGTAAGAAACCAAACAACTAAAAGATTCACTTGGAGGAGGTATACAACGTATGTCCAATCAAGAATAGACTTCTGGCTAATCACAGAAACTTCGCAAACTGATGTAGTGGAAAATGATATATTTCCATGTGTGTTGTCAGACCATGATTATGTTACATTGCACTTACATGTTAAGAAACAGAGAATGGGACCTTCATACTGGAAATTCAACAACAAGTTATTAAACAATGAGGAGTTTGTGGAGGCTCTTAGTGACAATGTCCCTTTATGGGTTGATGAATATGAACATAAACATGACAAAAAAAAATGCTGTGGGACTGGCTAAAATATAAAATACGAGAGTTTACTATCCCATTTTCAAAAAAGAAAAAAATGTGAAAAGGAAAAGTTGAGACAAGAGCTAGAGGAAGAGCTGAAAAACATATATGAAATGGAAGTGGACAGTTTGAAAGAAGAAACTTTAATTAGAAAGAAACAAATTGAAGAGAAATTACATAAAATTTATGACTATTTTGCGGATGGGGCAATTCTGAGGTCAAGGTGCACTTGGTATGAAAAGGGTGAGAAAAGTAACAAGTATTTTTTGTCATTAGAGAAAAGCCTGGCTGAAAATGCATGTATTGATGTGTTGGATACAAAGGATGGGCTTATTCGAAAACAAGCAGACATCCAAATGTTTATTAAAGAATCCTTTCAAACATTTTTTGAGAATAGAGATATGGTATATCAAGAGGATTGTATGGAATATATTTGTCAAAGTAGACTTGAGCAGTAAACAGAATCAGAAAAGGCCTCATGTGAAGGTTACATATCATGCAATGAGGCAAAAAAGGAACTGATAGAAATGGCAAAAAACAAAACTCCAGGAAATGATGGCATCACAGTAGAGTTTTATGATGTATTTTGGCCTTTGGTTTCAAAATATATGATTGATTCTTTTAATGCTTCATACAATGACGAGTGTATGTCAGTTTCACAAAGGCAGGGAGTAATACAATTAATTCCTAAGCCCAACAAGGAAAAAATTAAGCTTGGTAACAACTGGCGACCAATCACTCTGATAAATGTTGACGCAAAAATCCTTTCTAAATGTTTGGCCAAAAGGATATCTAAAGTGATAGAAAATTTGATCAATAGTCAACAGACTGCTTTTGTTAAAGGGAGATATATTGGAGAAGGGATTCGATTAATATCAGATCTCATGTTTTATGCAGAAAAAGAGGATTTACAAGGTATAATAATGGCATTGGATCTCACCAGGGCATTCGATTCATTCAGCCATTCATTTATTTTCCAATGTGTAGAAGCTTATAATTTTGGGCCCTCACTTATACAGTGGGTTAAAATTCTATATAAAGATATCAGTAGCTGTGTTTTGTTAAATGGGTTCACTACAGGTTACTTCAAAGTTAGCAGAGGAGAAAAAAAATAAAGACAAGGATGATCCTCTTGCACATCTGTTATTCATTTTGGGATCGGAATTATATTTGAATAGAGTAAGAAATAATGGCAATATTGTGGGTTTTGAAGTGGGGGGAAAGGAAATGAAATACACAGCTTATGCTGATGACATAACATGTTTTTGCAAAAGTAATGAGTCCCTAAAAATGGTATTTTCAGAGTTTGAGGAATTTTCAAAAATGTCTGGTCTTTGTATAAATAAATCTAAAAACTGAAGGCATGTGGATCGGTAAGAATAGGCATCAAGGTGAAAAAGACAGTGCTTATACATGGCCAGAGAAGGGAATAAAAGTTATGGGCATATATTTTTCATTTGACTTTGAAGAAGCAAGGAAAATAAACTTTTAAAAACTAGAATTAAAGAAATGAGAAATATACTTGCTAAATGGAAGCACAGAGGACTAACACTGATTGGCAAAACACAAATCTTAAAAACCTTTATAATGTCCAAAGTAATTTATCTCTTGTCCAACATTTCATTGCCCACTGAATTTGTCAAAGAAATTGAGAAGCTCATGTTTTCATTTATGTTAACAAGTTAAAGTTATAAAATGAAGTTCAACTTAGGTCTTCATTGTTTTAAACTTGTAGACAAGATAAAGCTGTCTCAAGTCTAAAGACTACGCCAATTTTACTCATTATGATGTCCTTATGATTACGGCAAATAAATGCACGAATATGCATGTCACGTCGTCTTATTCATGGGAACAGTACATGTTACGAGGTGTAACGTTTTGACGCTCGTGTAGGCCCACTAAAAATAAAGGTATTATTTAATATTAACTGTAAAATATCTATTTAATGAAAATAAAACCCTCAAAACCAAATTGTTGAAGTGGCAATGACACCCATCGTATCATAATTTATGAATGACACATTTTTGTTATATAATCAGATATCATTTCGACAAAATATCATAAGTAATCTTCATATAAGTTCATTTGAGAACCAAACTATTATATTGAGTACCATGCAATTTATCTCACTGTCAACACTAATCAAAATAATGCATAATTGTTCATGTCATTAAAAATGGTTCATCAAACGAAATTCTGTGAGATTATCAATTACTAATCGAATTGATTTTCTGCATTAGACCAGCAAGATGTCTTTAATAATGCTTTATTTAATCAAGCAAAGTTCACTGACTGCTGATTCAAGGTTAAGGTGAACATTTTAAATGCCGATGAAGTTGATGCACAAAGAAATATTGGGAGGTAAAACTGTTTTATCAATGCACAGTACGGATTAACCATAATAACATCTGAAGTGCTGCTTAGAGGAGACAAATATAAAGAGTGTCGATAACCTGACAGAGAGAGAGAGAGAGAGGGGGAGAGAGAGAGAGAGAAAGAGAGAGAGAGAGAGCGAGAGGGAGGGCAAGTCCCTAGGACTCCTATAATGTTATTAAGGCTGTTGAAGATGCGGTGAGAATAAGGCGCTTTAAAGCATTNATTAAAGAAATGAGAAATATACTTGCTAAATGGAAGCACAGAGGACTAACACTGATTGGCAAAACACAAATCTTAAAAACCTTTATAATGTCCAAAGTAATTTATCTCTTGTCCAACATTTCATTGCCCACTGAATTTGTCAAAGAAATTGAGAAGCTCATGTTTTCATTTATGTTAACAAGTTAAAGTTATAAAATGAAGTTCAACTTAGGTCTTCATTGTTTTAAACTTGTAGACAAGATAAAGCTGTCTCAAGTCTAAAGACTACGCCAATTTTACTCATTATGATGTCCTTATGATTACGGCAAATAAATGCACGAATATGCATGTCACGTCGTCTTATTCATGGGAACAGTACATGTTACGAGGTGTAACGTTTTGACGCTCGTGTAGGCCCACTAAAAATAAAGGTATTATTTAATATTAACTGTAAAATATCTATTTAATGAAAATAAAACCCTCAAAACCAAATTGTTGAAGTGGCAATGACACCCATCGTATCATAATTTATGAATGACACATTTTTGTTATATAATCAGATATCATTTCGACAAAATATCATAAGTAATCTTCATATAAGTTCATTTGAGAACCAAACTATTATATTGAGTACCATGCAATTTATCTCACTGTCAACACTAATCAAAATAATGCATAATTGTTCATGTCATTAAAAATGGTTCATCAAACGAAATTCTGTGAGATTATCAATTACTAATCGAATTGATTTTCTGCATTAGACCAGCAAGATGTCTTTAATAATGCTTTATTTAATCAAGCAAAGTTCACTGACTGCTGATTCAAGGTTAAGGTGAACATTTTAAATGCCGATGAAGTTGATGCACAAAGAAATATTGGGAGGTAAAACTGTTTTATCAATGCACAGTACGGATTAACCATAGTAACATCTGAAGTGTTGCTTAGAGGAGACAAATATAAAGAGTGTCGATAACCTGACAGAGAGAGAGAGAGGGGGAGAGAGAGAGAGAAAGAGAGAGAGAGAGAGAGAGCGAGAGGGAGGGCAAGTCCCTAGGACTCCTATAATGTTATTAAGGCTGTTGAAGATACGGTGAGAATAAGGCGCTTTAAAGCATTCAACAAAAACATTCCTACCAGAACCCCATTTACTACTCATGGGTGAAGAGTGTAAAATGTAGATTAATATGATGCTGAAGGTCAGCAGTGCCGCGGCGGAACTGCATATCATTGTGATTCAGAGCACAATAACTTAACCACAAGCACACTACACCTCGACTTCAATCATAATTAAGCGTAATTTTAATCAACTCCCTGAACAGTTATTGGGAAACAAACGCATTGTTACACCGATAACACTCTCTTAAACTGGCACTCCGGTTTCCTATATATTGTTTGTTGTTGTCAAGGTGCAATACAATTTACAGAAGAAGCATTGATGCAAGAAAAATGATAGTGATAATTAAAAGGTTTGTTAAAACCTAGCAGTAACTCAGAAAAAAGGAACTCTGAATGTCATTTTCGCTTGATGGTACCTGGCAGCCGCAACGTTTCGATAAGCTTGGCTTTGTATTTTTAAGTGTTTTTGTAATTTTTTTAAAATTTTAATATTGATATAAATGACTTTCCCCCAAAGCTTGTAGCTGAGGTAAGGAACATTCACGTTCCAAAACATAGAATAGTCCTATTTTTAAATAGTTGTTTTACTGATTCTAAACTATGTAATAATTTTAAAGTTTGCTTAATTTGTTTGCTTATATTATAGACCTTTTCCATTTATGCATTAAGATTAGATGCAACAGTTTCCATTATCTGAAATATCCAATACTCTAAAGCATGTATGTCATGCTTATCGATGTTTCTTCATCATTTACAACATTTATTAAATATCTACTCTCTCCTGCTTTTTTAATCAAAATTCGACACCGTTTCACATAGCTGCAATCATGCCAAGTCAAATATTGCAGCGAATATCCTTGATAAGTATTGCCCTACTGAATGATTTAAAGGGATAGTTGAGTTCTTGCTTCAGACCGCAAATGCCTTCGAAGTGCATGGTTATTGCTCTTATTCTTATGTATGACACTTCTGTAGTGCTCTTTTAGGACCTAATATTAATGTGTGGAATTTAGCCATTACGATCAGACAAATTTAGCTCCACTTTAAAAAAAGATACTGTGACCGTTAATATATTAATCAATTAATAATAACAATACAAGGCCGACTGGTTATGCTTATTATTATTACCAACAACAAAAAGATAACAAAAAGCCAACATCGGCTTTGGTTGGAAACAAACATTTATGGTGCTTTCTCGTTTTTTCAATGGCTGGGTCAGAATTACCGAATATTTGTGGGGCACCACAAATATCAGAAATGGTTATATTCCAGCCATCTCTGAACCGATTGTTATCAATCAAGGATGATTTGGTCATTTGAATTGTATATCCGTTCATATTTGACACTCCGTTTTTCATTATCTCATAAACAAATTATTTTGTGTAGCGCGCTCTGCAACAAAACTCAACTGTCCCTTTATTAATTCATCAGCGCTTCGGTAGTATGTGCTTTATAAGCACCGTTTTAAATTATTATTAATGTTATCCCACTAAAAATGTCATGTTTATTGACGTTCCTTTATCATATATAATCTTGATAAATAAGTGCTCTCTTATGTTTCGATTAAAATTAAAAACCGTTTGCTTCAATCATCCTCATTCGAATATTACAGCGATTGTAGCTTATTATCGATTATTACGCAATACTTAACGCCCTTCTTAATTAATGATTCATCAATCATCGTGCAGAGAAGCTTTCACTTAAAAAGTAAACGAAGCTCCCTACAGCTTTTACCAATCTCGGAATTTATAAATTATACGTCTTGCTGTTTGGCCTACTGTCACAAACAATCAGGGTAATGGTGCTCGAACAATGGTTTGCTAATTTATAACCCCAAACTACTTTATTAAAGGATTCTGTAAGGGAATATCAGTTCAACCAATTCAAACTCTAACGTACTTGGAAATCAGAAGAAAGGTATTTCCAGATAATTATCTAATGTTTGACATAACTCATCAATATCATATAGCGATTTATCGCAGCTGGGCTACAGCCAGGATAATAATACCAAATGTACTTATTTATAGGATCGCATTGAGCATCCCCTGGAATGGATACCTGAGCAATAGAAATCTAGATATTGTTATCAAAAATTGCTGTTGGTATGCAACTTTCTCAAAAATGGACTTTTTTCTCGCCTTCGTCTCTGGTCACGGTAAAGTTCCGGGATCTCCTGGGGTTTTATTTTTTAATGTGCCTCTCAAAGCAGTAAATATTTGTGTAATATTTATTAAAGGTGTTCAGGCAGTGGAATTCCACAAATCACCAAATTACAAAAACAAAAAAAATCAGGGAGTTGATTAAATTTAGGCTTACTTATGATTAAATTCGAGGTTTCGGTCTCTTGTGGTTAAGTCATTTGGCTCTGAAAAGCAAAGGTTTGCGATTCGAGTCCCGCCTCGACACTGATGACCTTTAGCAAGATGTCTTATCTACACTTGACACTCTCCACACATGTGTAATAAAAGGTTTCCTGGTGGGAATCGTTTCTATGATTGCTTTTAGCGCCTTAGTGAGCCGGGTTAAAGCCAGGGTAATAATACTTATTTGTAGAATCACCTTGAACATCCCTTGAGGTGGATACGTGCGCACGAAATAATACAGCCATTGTTATCAAAATTTCCTGTTGGTACACGATTTTTTTTTTCTTTACTTTTACAGAACAGAACATTCGTAATCATCTTTTTCATAGTCGCCCAAAACAGTATGGGTAAGTACTTTGGATTTTTTTTTTTTCATCATAAATATGTTTGTTATATCTATTTTGATGATAAAGTGAAAGGAGATTGATTTTGTGCTTTTTGTAATTACTATTTTTTTTAATTATTAATATTATTGAGTTGAGTTAGCTGAGTTTATAGGTTTCATAGACATTGTTTCATAATTTAAAAAACTGATTATAGTAATCCAAACAAATATTCAGACTACACAGCTAAATATCATAAAATTTGTTTGATACCTATTATCATTTAAAGGAAAACCAGACAAGAAAAGCACAAAACAGGAGACTTGAACAAAATGACAGGGACAGAAAATGTTTGCTTTAGAGAGACGTACATACTAAAATGTAAAATATTTATTTTTTTTAAGAAAAAGGATAAAATACATTAAAAGCAAGAGGAGTAACGAGCCCATAAATAGCAACATATTTTCACCACATTTTTGCACCAACTTAAAGTTTATAAAAACGAGCAATAGAAATCATGAATTATTCATTCCTTCCCTGATTCTGTAAGTAACTAGGATGTACATGTAAATATTAAGCCCCTCCCTATCCCCCTCCTTCCCCCACCTAAGTTGATCATTTACATTTGATCGGAGGATTGTTGGTCACACGGTATTCAATAAATAATGCTAATGCACGTACTTGCACTTTTGGTTATAATCGCCGTCCATTTTGGTACTGTTCTGTATTCAGCCTTCATTTTTGGTTATAGTTAGACTACGATAAAGAAAGCATATTGAACTTAGGATTTATTTGTCAGATATTTTTCAGACACGGATAAATCTTAAAATCAATTACGTTCACATCAAATAACAATAATCTGGGTTCTTAGTTGTATAATTTCATATATCATTTGTGTTGTGTTTGTTGTAGCTATAATTTTGTTTTGTGTGTTGTAAAACAGGCACTCGTGGTCTTGAAATATGCGGTGAAACACCACTGGACATAATATGCCCCGATACAGTGTCTGATCATACAGGCGAATGGGTCAAGCAACTCATTAAGTATATGCCTCGTGATCACCCTGCGTATGAAGTCAAAACGCCAGCCGAAGTGAATGACTTATCAAGTTATACTGCGCACCTCCAGGTGTGTGTTGTTGTTGTTTTGCTTTTGTTTTTTAACGTTTACTTAAGTATAATGCGCTTCACATTTCTATGGTATAACCCAAAGAGCAGTGAATTCCTTTATTGCGCGCAGTTGCAATTTGAAAAAAGCGAAACATTAATGGAGCTCTAAATTGTTCACTCCTGCATACAATGTCTACGCTAGGGAACAATCTAAAGCTCCACGAACTGACCTGTTATCCTTTTGTTAATTCAAATATCATTATGAGGCGTAGGAGTAGAAGTAAGAGTAGTATCCCAACGGGAATGACACCAGACTGATACCAGTCCGTACTTTGCTCTTGACTAAACTTTTGAATAAATGTGAAGTTTGAATACCCCATCGTACTATGTATGTTCTATACTTCACAGCATGTGACTCGCAGCCGTGTCTTAATGGAGGAACCTGCTCGGAGGAACTAGAAGGGTTCAGCTGCACGTGCCCAGAGGGTTACAATGGAACGCGTTGCGAAATTGGTATGATGCAGATAATGTTGAATGTTAGATAACTTTCTTTAGAAATCTAGCCATTTAATTGGTCTAAATTGGAGTCTTGATTTTAGCCATTCCCATAAAGAAACGAACAATGCCAGTAACGGTCAATAGTCCATGAGTGGATTCCCAAAAGATTCTGGGTACCGGGAAAATAGTAAAATTTAGATAAGATCCCCCTTGGTTTACGTGTTAAAATTGTCTTTGAGCGAGCTCGGGCACCATACATGTATTTTGTCTGCGATTCCCAAATGATTGAAACTTTCAGACATGTTTCGAGCGAAGATTTACAGACAGGTTTCAATGATGTTTTAAACAATCTTAACCCATTTAAAGGATAAGGAAAGAATTCTTGGTTGATTTTTGTTTCAATTCGGCATTTAAAAGACATATCGACTGCTTTAATATTCGAGGCCTGGCTGTTGGCCCTCGGGGACGAGCACATTCTGTTATGACCCCTCGGCACGCCTCGTGGCAGAATGTGCACGTCCCCTTCGAACCGATGAAAAAGCCCTTTCAAAGCAGTCAAATTGTCTATAATAACACGAGACCAATTTTCTAACATATTTAGATTTTATCCATACATTTTTAAACAAAGGTTATTCTTGATTACATGCAAGTTTACTTTAGGCTCACCCGACATTGTAACATGTATGCGCACTGGATTCCAAGTAATTTAGTTCATTAATAATAGGTTAACGGGACTTGATAACAATTTTCAGATGGGAGAAAATGGTGAGAAAAAGGTAGTGACTTTAAAG
>BEXV01001300.1:19000-33473 GCA_003118195.1 Hemicentrotus pulcherrimus
GTCTTTAAAAGACTAATTTTTTCCAATGTAATGTTGTCGTATTGACGACGTCATAAAGACATCATTTTGACGTCTTTAAAAGACTTATTTTCTCAAGATATGTATTGTCTTATCGACGACGACAATATGACGTCTTTAAAAGACTATTTTTTTCCAAGATAATTTTTGTCGTATTAACGACGTCATTACGACGTTAAAATGACGTCTTTAAAAGACTAATTTTTTCCAATGTAATGTTGTCGTATTGAAGACGTTATAACGACGTCATTATGACAGCTTTTAAAGACTAATTTGTCCAAGTTAATTATTGTCATATTGACGACGTCATAACGACGTCTCTAAATGAGTACTTTTCCCAATAAAATTGTGGACGTATTGACGACGTCATTACGACATCATTATGACCTCTTGTAAAGACTATTTATTCCAAGATAATTGTTGTCGTATCGACGTCCAACATAATTTTGGTCGGAAAATGACCTCTTTTAAAGACAATTTTTCCAAAATATTTTAACGACGTCATTATGATGTCTCTATATAATAACCTATTTTTTCCAAGATAATAATCGGTTAAAGACTACAACATCGGATACTACTGTTCAGCTTATAAGGTGGGATCTAATATGGGCACAAGTCGAAGTAAATAGGGCAATTATCAGAATTTAAAATGGGGAACAACCCCCCCCCCGGAATGTCACCACTTCACAGAATGTGCACCAAGGTCTGCAATCACGATCAAGACTATACAATTGTACAGCGCTGCCGCACCCGGAGCTATATCATACGTCGCACGTGTGTGTGTACTGTATACTCAATTAAAGGTGATTTCCATTCATATTGAATTAGGTATCATTAGAAAGGTTATTTTCAGTTCTTCATTTTTGTTCACAGGTTCATTGTCAATAAACATAAGGGGAAGGAGATATGATGGAATGAAGTTACGAGAATCAAGTTTTTCTGAGAGAATTTCGTCTACGATACCATGGTTTGGGCATGTGACGTAGTTCCGTGGACTATTTACAACACGGTCACCGCGCGCATTCTATTCGCAATCAGATAACACTGCAGGGTGTATATCAGAGTGAAAGTATAGACGTTATAGGGATATTAATCATCAATAAAAAGGACAGAAAACAGCTCAGATTAACCCGAAATGATCTTGGAGTATGATGAAGAAGAAGTTAGTAGCAGTGATGATGGTATATAAGTGTAGATGATGGAATTGGGCGAATTTAAGACGACGAAAATGAAAACGCTGATCGAATCGTGATGCGGGAGTTCAATTCTAGGCCTCGATATATAGACCTAAGTCTAATTTTCTATACAAAGTAAAAACGCTGCTTAAAAAAAGTGATCATGTTCACTTACAGTTGTACACTATCTTAAACAACAGTTGAACAAATTGTAAACAGTGTTTCTTGAAACGAAAGTCATTTTGTTAAACATTCGCTGTTTACAATTTAATCACTGCTATATTTAGCAAAGTTACAAGCACTGTACACAGAATTATGTATATGGGACTACACGAGCACATGGCAACCCCCCCCCCCCCATTTTTACGTTTTTCATGTCATATTTAGAATATGAAGGCATTATAAAGAGCCATGCTATTCAGAGAACATGTTTAATCTGATGTTCTTCCACCCTTGCATAATAACAATGATAGCGCCCACAAATTATTTTTTTACCTCTTCCCAGAACTCAACCTTCTCTTAAATTGAAATCACTTTTCTATTAACCAATCTGAAGTTTTTAACTTATAGGGTAAGTTCACAGTTAAAATTTTCAGTATCTGTACGCATATGTCAGAATATAGGTAGACTTAAAAAGCGTCGCGTCATGCAGTTCGGCACTGATCGCGCACTCGGTTATAACGTGTGCTAAATTCCTTGCCATAGAGATTGCATGCATTATGCAGTTTATATGTGCGTGCATGCGCGCTCATGCAAAATGGGCACTGTTTTGGCGCTATAATTCATGAATTGCAGAATTACCCTACCATACTGTTAGTCTTCATATACCTATATAGAGACCCAGAAGTAGTGATGCACTTATTCAGAGTATCAAACCCAAATTATACCCCATTATACAGCCCTTTTGTTGTAAACAATTAACCCCCACTGAACAACAGCTCCTTTTTAAACAACTTTCTTTAAACAAGTCAAAGGCGAGGGCAATATGGGTCTTGTGAGGGCAATATATGTGGTATATCCCGAAAGTTAAGCCAGTCAATATTTTTATTGTTATCCAAATCAGACATCTAGAGCAAATACATAAATCAACCATGACAATCTCAAAGAACTGAAAAAAATTGTCAAACCAGCACTGAGCATCCATTGTTGTGCTTGACGAAATATTTGATACACTGCAAACAGTGTGCATTTTTGGTGTGATTATTACTTTTACAGTCTCCAGGGCAAAAATAACAATTTCTCTATGAAGAGAGGCAAATGTAGATTACTGCCTTGTAAGAGGAATTTGTCCAGGGATTCGAACGTCATACCTTGATCTCCATAATCCACTAGACAAATGACACTTTTATGTTTAGAGTCCATGAAATTACAAGGACACAACCTTCTGTGATTTTAAACCGTCCTCGCATTGGCAATTTATTTATTTTCCTAGGAAGTTTGTTCATAGTTACCATCAAAGATCCTGCTTTGGTACTGGCTATTGTTGTCATCATTTGATTTGTCATTTAAGATAACTATAATAGAGTTAACTTAACAGGTCCACCCAGGGGGTGCTTACCCCCTGGGTGTCATTTGTCTAGTGGATTATGGAGATCAAGGTATGACGTTCGAATCCCTGGACAAAATCCTCTTACAAGGCAGTAATCTACATTTGCCTCTCTTCATCAAGATACTGGATGAAAACCTATCATCAAGACTGTGTTGAAAACTTAAATAACCAAAAGAATTGTTTTAGAAGCCTAAAGTGAATCTCAGTCATAATGTACTTCGGTGCTAAAGGTACATCTTATTACTAATGATGGGGAACAGCAATGAGCAGAAGAAATGGGCCCAGCTTATTCAACAACAAAAAATCGACAATGATACACAACAATCACAATAATGATAACATTAATATGAAAAGGGAGGAATGGTAAGAGTTAGAAAAGACGGTAACAGAGAAAGTAGAAGAGAAAGAAGACGAACAAGAAGAAGAAGGGAAAGACAACGAGGAAGAACAAGAAGAAAAGGAACGAGGAAATAGAAAATAGAAGCGGAGGTGGAGAAGGGGGAGGATAAATACTGGCATAGATTTACTCTTGTTACTAGGCATTGTGTTTATAGTTACAAGCCTTTATCTACCATGTCAGAGGAAAAGAATGCCAGATGTGCAATATTGTTGAATAATGACGAATCAGTCATCAATTCTTTTCATAATGTAATTTTACAAAATTGTATAGAATCCTCCCCCGAATGAACCCATTGTGGGTCTTTGAAAGAAATATTGGCCTCCACCAGAGACATTTGTTCTTTTTTATCCTCCTTGTTAAATACATAGCAATACGAGTTAACGACCCCAGTCCAAAAATATTGATAAGATAATTTTGCTTATCATAGTCTTATAGATGAAATAATATTCCGTTTTTTCTACCGTTTCTTCTTCATCTTCATCTTCTTCTTTTTCTTTGTTTTCTCCTTCTTCTTCTTCTTCTTCTTCTTCTTCTTCTTCTTCTTCTTCTTCTACCGTGTATTTATCAGGTGGGCTGTATCTAATACAAACCACCTTATAATTTTGTTAAAATCGTCTTTACTAGGTTGGTCTGTCGTCTTCGACAGATCACCTATTGTTTTCGTCAGAATTTTCTTTCTTCTTTATTAGGTGGTCTGTCGAAATCGACAGATCACCTATTGTTTTCGTCAGAATTTTCTTTCTTCTTTCTTCATTTTCATTTATTCTGTACACTTGTTTGTTCCTATAGGATAACTCAGGATCAGTTATATCAATTTCGTTCAATTTTGGCACAGTCATAGGTCATTGTCTTGAGACATGACAGGAACATTTTCAAGTTTATCAACAGACAACTCTTCATGACGTCATCCAGGCGCCATTTTGTGTTGTTTTTGTTGGTACTTTTTACTCAGGATCATATCTTCAAAACAGAAAGGCATGTATTATTCATATTCATCATGATTAAGGTCAATATCCGTCCGGTCAATTTCAGGTCAAATAACGCGCGCGCAAGCGTACGTCCGCGCGTAAGCGCGCCCGCAAAATTTCAAAATGCTCCAAATCGTCTCAAATTCATTTTTGCATACGTTTCAGGCATTTTAAGCATTTCGCAAAAAATTTCTATATCATCATATTTGGCACATTTTTCCAAGCGTTTTGATACCTTGTTCACCTTTTTCTGACCATTAATAACGGAATGAGCGTCCGTTTAAGATACATGCCGTGCGTGCGAGCTCTTGTAATACATAGCATATACGGGCAAATAACATGCCTATACAAAATCCATTGTAGCTCTTTAGGATGCAAGGTGACCCCAATTTTTTTTTCATATCTTGATAAAATATGGGTCGGAGATATGATTTCACGTCTCATTTGACCCTCAATTAACTCATGACTTCATCATCATGGCCTCCGAACTCGAAAATTCAATTTGCATATAATGACGTCATCATATTTTTAGAAAATTGATTGTATCTCTGTAAATATTCATCAATTTACCAAATATATCAAATAGGCGGTTTCCCAGCAAATTTTGTATCATCATCTATTATTCAAAACATATTCTTTTACATGATTGGTAATAAGAGCTTCCATTTCATTTTTTAAAATTGGGGCATTTCCAATACTGTTTTTTACCTTTAAAACCCTTTCAGGATTTGTTACCTTCTTATAAGATCTGATTGGTCAAATTGCGACCTTACTGATCTTTAAATTTTTCGCTCTCGCTACAAAAAAAAAAAGACCAACACACCAACTGCACACAATGATGCTCAATCAGCATCTTGGACCATGTACAGAGAGAAAAAAATAGAATATTGAAATCATCTCTGATAATATATTATTCACAATTTAGGAATATATACCAAAGTCTAAAAATTGTATATTTTTGGTTCGAGGCTTTCTTTTGTAGGTGCATCTTTTTCCATAAAGTGCCCCACTTTGGAAGTCGCTCCGCCGCCCCTGCTGCTGATATCGTTAGTTCGCTTATTTTTTGCTCTTTACAAATTCTTTTTCACCTTGTGCCATAAAAACAGAATTATTACATTGTTATCCACATTTATATTGCCATCTTAAGCTGTTCATCTGTTTATCGATAGGCTAATTTCTTTTATCCTCCCTCTCTCTCTCTCTCTCTCTCTCTTCTCTCTATTCTCCTTTTCTCTCACTCTGTATCTGTCTCTGACCCCCCCCCTGCCCTTTTTTCTCTTCCTCATACACACAAGCAACCGCACACAGAAACACTTAGTGACACATACGCAGGGGCGGACGAGCGACTTCCAAAGTGGGGGGGGGGGCACCAAGAAAAAAGGGCACCAACAAAGGGAAATCTCAAAGCGAAAATATACAATCTTTTAGACATTGGTATATACCCCTACAATGTGATTACATTATCAGGGATGATTTCAACATTTGTTTCACTTTATACACCATACAAGATATTGCTTAAGCATCATGCTTTGCAGTTGGGTGTGATGGTCTAAACAAATTATTTGCGAGCGAGTGAAGCGAGCGAAGCGAGCAAAGAAGAAAAAAAAACTGAGATCGCAGTGCGAATAATTACATCTTATAAAGAGGAAAAAAATAATTCCTGATTTGGTTATAAGCACATTCTCATAACAGAAGACTGAAAAGACCTTTGATAAGTATATCATCTATAGATGCATGCGAGCGTAGCGAGCTAGCTTTGGGAGAAATTGCTCTTGGTCGCTTGAAATTTTGGGAAAGGAGCATGTGTCAAAGTACAAAGAGTAATCATCAGAGGTGAAAATGGGGCACTTCTTACACCCTCAAAAAGAGGCACTCACCAGGTATGAAAAAAGTCAGTCATGAAGATAGGAAATGGGCATTTGTCGACGGAAAAGGGGCCCCATCAGATTTTGATAGGGGCATTTATAGAAATGAAAAGGATCATTTAAGAAAAGGGGATAGTTACCTTATTAAAAGGGAAAAGGGGCACATATCTTTGTTAAAAGGGAAATTATCAGAGGTGAAAAGAGGCACTTATGTGAATGAAAAAGGGGCATTTATGATAAAGGAAAATGTGCATTAGTTGAAAGAAAACGGGCACCGATCAGATTTTAAAGCTGCATTTATCGGAGGTTAAAGGTGCAGTTATCTGAAGTGAAAATGAGTTACTCATTTATCGTCCCTAAAAATGGTCATTTACCAGAGAAGGGGCACTTATTAGAAAGGAACAGGGGCATTAGTTGAAAAAAATGGGCACCGATTAGATTTTAAAGGGACATTTATCAGAGGTTAAGGAAGCACTTATCTGAAGTGAAAAGGAGTAACTTCTCGTACCTGAAAAGGGTCATTTACCAGAGAAGGGGCACTTATGAGAAGGGGAAGGGGAACTTATTACAAAGGAAAAGGGGCACTGGTCAAAGTAAAAGAGGCACCTCTCAGATTTGAATAGGGCAATTATCAGAGTTGAAGGGGGCACTAATCAAAAGTGAAAAGAGGCACTTACTAGAGATTAAAAAGGTCATTTAGTATGAGAATGAAAAATGGACACTTATTGCAAAGGATAAAGGAACTTGTCGAAGGAAAAGGGGCACGTGTCCAAATAAAAGGGGCACTTATCAGAGTTGAAAAGGGGAAGAGGCACTTTTACAAATTAATAGGGGCATTGGTCAATTTAAAAGGGGCACTATTCCTATGTAGAAAGGGGCACTTCATACAAAGTTAAAGGGGCCCTTTTCGGATGCTTGAATAAGGGGGGGGGGGGGGCTCTGTGCCCCCCTGCACCCAGGGAGGGCCGCCTCTGCACAGACGGCTCCTACAGGGAAATTATTATGCTAGAAACGATGCAATTGACTACTTTCTGAAAATTGGTGCCCAAAGTAGGCCAACCCAAATTATACCGAAATAGTTTAAAACAATCCTCTTGATTGTCCAAAGTTGCTGGTCCTTTGGGCACTTTTGGAACAACTCCATGGCCCCCTTGTTTTTTGGGGTCCAATTAGCCTGTGCCATATTTCACTGTATTTTCTACCCTCAACAAACACTTTTGTCCTAAATATTTGTTCCGGATATAGTGGACATATTACATAACACACCCCTCTACCAATAAGATCATCATTAACAAAATACATGGAAATCAAAATTAAAAGGGGCACAAAAAAGGAGGGAGAGACACATTTTTCTTTGGTTTACTAAAAAGATGTGCTTGATTCGGTTGAACGGGAGGGGGTGGGCCAGTTGCACCCCCCCCCCCCCTCTCATTCATCCACTGTATATAGTTAACAATTAAGAAAAAAAATTGATAGTCATTTGCAAATCTCAAATCGTAAAACTCTTCAAAATATATTTGCAACATACTCTAAAACTTTTCAAGGCATTGCGGGTATACTTTCATGTACTTATACAGTGTTTATATTTCAAAACTCTTCTCTTTCTCCAAAGAACCTATACATAAGTCTACAGAATATATAAATACCTGAAACAAAAAGTAAGAAGTATAATAATTTATTCAGCAAAATACCTAGACTTTCCTGACAATCTCAGATCATATATGGGTCCTACAAACTATTCTCTGATGACAATTATTTCATGGCCAATATCCTACATACCAAGTATCTTACAACATGATTGGTCTATAGTAGGGCACTTGACAAATGATAGATTAAAGATATCTTTACAGTTATAGTGATAGTAAAAAACCTATCGCATATGTGATGCAGAATAGACATACGCATTAGGAGCTAATGGACCACGGTTTTGAGGAAAACGCGTATGCTATTGCGGCGTAGGTCATCACGATGCAGTTATGTGTAACAACTCGCAAGCTATAGCAGCTTGCTGCTGTCAAGTGAAATACAATACATGTTGAGCCTGGACTTTTTCGTCCATTGATTATTCCTCTTCTCGTTGGGAAAGAATTGTAGATGTGGGATATAAAGCACATTTTCACCTATTTGCCATATCTTGAGGTCTGTCCTAAGAAGATTGCATACCAAGTGACCCACATGAGACAACAAAATTGTTGAGGGAGGCTTGTGTTGCGGCAAAACATACAATGATTTTCAATGCACTTTCAAGATAAACAACAAAAAGAGAGGGGGTTTAGTCTTTTACCTGACTGCTATGGAAGCATGTGTATGTTGGTAAGTGAGTAACAAGGGGACCAACAGCTTTAAATCCTCTCCCAGGGACCTAGTGGTAATGGGGATTAATGCCTTACCAAAGGGTGTATACTTACTTGGTGTGGGGCCCTGGACCTCCCGGTCACAAGATCACTGCTCTACCGTCTCTAACGATTTATCTTCATCATTATAACTATTATTCAGGTCCAACAAGGCTGTTACCCATCATGTAAAAGTACAGGGCTAGTACTGATTCAGCTGCCTACGCACATTTTTAATGACTTTTCACATTAACTTAGAAGTCTCTATCTCTATGTAATACAATTCAATTAAAATTCAGCACAAAATAAATAAAAAGTAGGATAAAAGATTCATTATTGTGTAAAATAAATGTACATGGAAAGTAATTACAAATGTATTATT
This sequence comes from Hemicentrotus pulcherrimus, assembly GCA_003118195.1. NCBI lineage: Eukaryota > Metazoa > Echinodermata > Echinoidea > Camarodonta > Strongylocentrotidae > Hemicentrotus > Hemicentrotus pulcherrimus. The sequence goes on from BEXV01001300.1 coordinate 27,691, forward strand.
AAAAACGAGGTATAGCAGGGCGCTTTCCTTTTTTTCACACTTTATTCATTATTTTTACAACATTTTTTTTTTCTTTTTCTCCTTTTTTGCAGGAGAATGGAGTACATTTGTTTTTACCGATGCAAAAGAGATGTTGGAATAGATATACGGTTAACAACTAAATATTCATACCCCTTGTATTTGGGTGTTTTTCCTAACTCAAGAATGAAAGCTGGACTGTTTAAATATAAGGGCATTTGTTGAATAATTTTAGATTTAATCTTTAACATGTCTCACTCTTAAGTAGCACAGGCCTAAATTTTGACAAATCAATTTTCACACACTAAAAAACTACAAACTTGGTAAGGGTTTTTTCTTTTTCTGTGTACAGTGCTCGTACAAGAATGGGCCAGGTTTCTTATTATTTTGATGATTCCAGAACCTTGCAGTACACAACAATACTTGTATGCTAGATGATCAACCTTTTCTGATCGATTCCACAACTTTTCTTTCACAATGCAATCGCATGACCAGAACTGGTCTAAACCTTTAATATTGTACAAGTTTGAATGTTCATGTCAAACACTAATGCAATTGCTTCCACAATTAGATTGCAGTCATATCATGTACATGTACTTTATTGAAAAATTCAGCTCTAAATGTTACTTCTATAAATAAATATTGCAAATGACACGTACAGTCAAACCTGCTTTAGTGACAGACCTGTTTACAACAAGCACATTTTTTGTTTTCCTTGAGAATGGTTTCTCATTGAAACATGTACTAAAGGAACCTGTCTACAAAGACCACTTTGTGTTTCCCTTGGGCGGTCGCTGTAGACAGGTTTGACTGTATTACTTAACATAGAAGTGGCTTGCGAGAAGACTAGTTGACGCATCTATACTCACTCACACAGAGTATAGCCCGTACATGACCCAAGTTGGTCATATGTTCTGTGCACATGGTTTTATATTGTTCTTTATTTGTTCATTCCCCTTACTGTTAGGCCACAAAATTTGAAGAAAAAGTTATTTTAGTTTAATCTATACCTTCTAGTTGAACAATCTCTTTTTTAATTAAAAGGTGATTGGTATCCTTTAAGAAAGAAGAAAAGGAGGAAAAGGAATATTCTTTAAAACACTCCTGTGAGACTACAACCGATGAAAGCCACATCTCATTTGCCAATCCCAAACCATTAGCCCTCTCCTTTAACTGAATTTGATAAATATGTAAGCGTATAAAAACTATATCCAGAACACCATCGATGAAAAACAGACCTGGTATATCTTTTAAGAACAATTAGACCTGTTTTAACTTGATTTGATAAAACAAAATAAACATGTAAAAACTCAAGTGAGAACACTGGCACTGGAAGGCAGACCGACATGTAGGCCTTGTTACATAAAACTTGTTATCAATTCACAAGTACTAAAATTCTCTGGCAAATGTGCTCTCAGCCAACCATATGCAATTTTTTTTCAATCGCTTAGAACCTTTATTGTAACTTGTAATTGGTACCAAGTTTTATCCAAAAGAGCCCTGGGCCAGTCACTCAAAGCTTACCAATTGATCATATGATGGGTTAATTTATATAATGGTTAACTGCTTGTACATAGCAATCAACTGAAAAATAGCGATCTAGTGTTAACTTATGCATGTGGTAAAGGGCCCTGGGATTTTTCACAAAGACCAAGATCCACTTTAAGTTGGACTTAACTATGGCAGGCCATCCATGCGATTGTTTGCTCTCACCCTTTACTGGCATGGTCTTACAAGGGACCTAAAAATCATGGTCACAAATCTACAGAATTTATATTTTTCGATAATTTATTATTGAAGCAAAAAATATTATTTAAAGATCATAATTGATGAGAGCAACCAGTGGCATGAATGGCCTGCCATGGTTAAGTCCAACTTAAAGTTGATCTTAGTCTTTGTAAAACACCCCCCTAATATGACTTTCCAAACCATCAGACTATTTTGCTGAAAATATAAGCATACAAAAACTATACTGATAACACTATTGGATGTCAGACATATCCGGATATCCTCTGAAAAGTATCAGACCTCCGTCATTGCACTTGGATAGACTTTGGGTTGATGCTGTAGCCGTATTACCAACTGTCTTACTTTGTTAGCGAACCAGCGGTTGATGGTCGTCTTATTCTTGCTGTACACGTTTAAGAAGATGCCGAAGATGACGAGCGTTCCCGACCACACATATCTGATACAAGGAGAGAGAAACAGAGAGAACATGAGAGCATAGTTGGACATAACTCAAGAATGCATAGTACAGTCAAACCTGTCTATAGCGACTGCCCAAGGAAAACACAAAATGTGGCCTTTGAAGACAAGTGGTCACTAAAGCAGGTTTGACTGTAGTTAGTAGTAAGTTTTTGATGGGAATTTGACACCATTCTGGTTATTACCAAATAACAAGTGTTGTCAGTCACCAAGAGCGGACTTCGATTTTACAACAGACAGGTCTTGTGTGATTCACTGTGCCTACAACCATATGGAATTCTCACCATATATATCAAATTTCCTTCATCCTTGAGATATAGGCCCAGTTGGATTTTTTGGTTGCATGGGTTTGCTGCTCAAGAGACATTTGCACACCCAACACACATCAATAGGAAATACCAAATCTAGCGTTGGCGAGTTATGATGCAATACACATGGACGCATGACTACAAGGTGGGTTTAACCTCCCACATGAAGGAGGAGAGTTGGCTCAGTTGGTTAAAAGCATCTGCCTGTCGAACCCAAGACCGTCGATTTAAATCCAGCCCACGCAGACGACTGAAGCCTGTCTTGTGTGTTCACATGCCCCTCCTCTGTACCACAGACCATAGAAGAGGTGAGGTTTGAGATATATGTTGAAGGTATAGAATTAGGCAGTTGAAGTTCATGGGTCACATTACACGTAAAGAAGGCCTAGAGAATCTTGCTTTGACAGGGAAAATTGTGGGAAGAATAAGTAGGGGAAGAAGGAGGATACTTTGGATGGACAGTCTGCAGAAGTTGAAAGATAGAGGAGTGAAAGAACTGGGAGTGGTACTAATACAGAAGGCTAGGAGCCCATGGTTGTGGAACAGCATGATCGCCAAAGTCAAACGATATGGCACTCAGAGAGAGAGAGATAGTGGGATTGCTGGTTGCAAAGAAATCTAGGTAGGTAAATGATTCCAGTTTGGGGGCAGCAGCTATGAATGCTCTGGTAGCATCTTGGGAGACAGATGGTTAAGTCAGAGCTGCCAACCTTGTGAGACCAAAAATAGGAACCATGATGGCAAAAAAGAGGAATTTCAAGCAAACTAGATGGAATTTAGACTGCGCGCAGTCAAAAATGATGCCTCCGCCAAAGAGCAATTTTACTAACCAAAATGGAAGCTATTTTTAAAATTCAAGTTTGATTGTAATCCATCTGTAATTTTAATGATTAGGCCTGAGTCGGTACGGTCGATCACACCGGGACCCGACCGTTGCCGTCGGGTCCCGGTTTCATTTTTTGAGAACCGACGCTCCGAAAAAAATAATGAAATAAGTAAGAAATTGCAGTTTTGCACACCACTAAAATCAAACCACCTTAAAACTTAAGTATTGAAATGTTACCAATCATATTCTATTTCTAGCTCATCCTGAATCAATCCGAACTGCTGATATAAATATGGTTTGCAGAGCAGTTCGCCCCATTGGGTTGTTGTTGCCAGCTGCAAGCTAGCTACTATACTAACCGGGTCTCTCGATCGGCAGGATTAATAAATCAGGTCGAAAGAAACATTAATGTTTGAACAATAAAACGGCTTTCTAAAAAGTACTTCTTTACAACATACCGATCGATTGATTAAAAAAAAGACAATATATATATTTTTTCTTTGATTTTGAACACCGCATGCTTCTTTTAAAAGCTGAAAATTACTTGGTAACCACAAGAAGTTTCGATACGGATAGCTGTTGCATGGCAAATTCAGACTACGGTAGTCTCGGAAAAATGCGCAGTGCACCTCGATGCATGCCCAAACGAACCCAAACAAAGAAGTGATCTTAACGAGAAAAAAATCATTAAAAACTACAGGCACAATTGGAAAGACAACTACTCAAAATTATCATAAGCAGATACATAACTTGGAGGAAGAATACAATAGTTGTCCAAGAAAAGTCACAGAAGTAGTCATATTTAAGGAGTTACTATAGGTACAATCATTATCGAAATGGCCCTAGCTGCTGCGATTTCCGAATTACACATGTTAAAACTGAACACGAGGCTAGAGACCAAATACCGCCCTCTAATGTAGAAAGCAGTAAACAAAGGATTCATGTATTTGCAGCAGCAAGGCCCCTTGCGATAAAAATGTACCCAGTTACTCCTCGATTATCACTATTTCTGTGGCTTTTCTTGGACAACTATTGTATTCTTCTTCCAAGTTATGTGCCTGCTTACGATAATTTTGAGTAGTTGTCTTTCCAATTGTGCTCTCGTAGTTTTTAATGATTTTTTTTGCTCGTTACGATCACGTCTTTGTTTGAGTTCATTTGGGCACGCATTACAGCTAACGAGGTGCACTGCGCATTTTTCCGAGACTAGTCTGAACTTGCCTTGCAACAGCTATCCGTATCGAAACTTCTTGTGATAACTAAGTAATTTTCAGCTTTGAAAAAAAAGCATGCGATGTTTAAAATAAGAGACAAATATTTATTTTGTCTTAAAAAATTATTTGATCGGTAAATTGTAAAAAAAATTAGGTGAGAAATAGACAAAGAGGGTTCATGACCTATGACCATCCTCCCTGCTTTTGAATATATTATATTTTGAGGCTACAAATGGCTCTCCATAATATTTAAGTCCAACTTAGAGTTATGTTCGACTTAGGATCTTTGTGAAACACCCCCCAGTTCTCTTTAAAACATGTGCTATGCAGGTGTCATTTGTAAGACGCACCTTTTGACCCCCAGGGATGGTGCGTCATGGTTGAGTCATGTTCCCCAAAATCGTGACGCACATTACCGTCATGGCCGCAAAATGTCCGTCACAATACTGACCCATATGTGCGTCATAGTAAGTCACTTTACTACGTTGTGTCATTTGGTGTGTCAATGGGACCGTCACTTTCTCCAAGCTTGTCTGAAGGTGCGTTATTGGCTAGTCATTTTCATGAAATGGTGTGTCATATGTTTGACTCAAATGTGCGTCGATGGAATGTAATGGTCTGTCACTTTCTGTGACGGAAGGTGCGTCATGGTATCAAAATGTACGACTCACATCAGTACAATGACGCACAATTCCCGAAGGTCAAGAGGTGCGTCTTACAAATGACAAGTGCATTATACTTACTGCATTGTAAAGGGCTTACTGAAGAGCAGGAAGGACAATATCATTGTGACAGTTTTTCTGGTGGTGGTTACTGAAACACAAAAAATATTAGAAATCAGAGAAATACAAAAAAATCCACTTCCACACTTCATAGTGTGAATTGTGAAATAAACATAAACCCTTGAACTCCAATTGTTTAAACCCCAAAGTGAATGAATACATGGTGTAATGAAAGTTCATTTGAATTGTGTAACTTGTGCCTGAAACAAGACCAGGCATGACATTGTGAGGCAGTCTCTTTCCAAAATTATTAATTCATTGAATTGTTTCTAAAAAAGAAAAAGAATATAGCGTCGGCCTTATGCCAAAAGGGCCTTAAAGGGACTGGGTAACATTGTTCAGATGAGAGATAGTGGTTCTAAGGTAGTGACTTCGATGCTAGATGTACACTTAAAGATAATCTGAAAATTTGAGTGAAAACGGACCATTA
>BEXV01001300.1:34153-56778 GCA_003118195.1 Hemicentrotus pulcherrimus
CCTTCTGGCATAAATACGCTGCATTCAAGCCTTATGCCAAAAGGGCCCTAACATGTTTTTTGCACATAGCATGTACAATTCTGAATATTTTATAACACATTTAACACATTTCATGTAAAACTTAATAACTTATCATATTTATCGAAATTGGCTTCAAAAACAAAAAAACGACCACAAACTTTTGATTATTAGAGAGGCCAAAACATTTAAACGCGATTATCTCGGAATGGCCAAAAGCAGTTAAGGCCCTTTTGGCATAAGGCGGACGATAGGGTCTAAAAAGAAAATAGGCTGAAGGAAAGGGGATGGAAGGAGAAAGAATCCGAAAAATAGTCATTTATGACATGAAATTGTACATATGTATATATTTATAAATAATTCATAAAATAGTGAGAGGCAAAAATAGTCAAATGTGACAGATTGCCAAACAAAATCAAATCAAGAAGAAGAAGAGTGTCCTTCAAGGACACTCCATAGTGCTGCAGATCAGTGCTGTGTGTGTGTTTGTGTGTGCTATACCCTTTGCCTGACATAGTAGTGTATTTGTTTATAGGTTATATAGAGATGCTAGATGGTGGTTTGCTATAAACTGAGAAGCTGATTGTTTGTGGAGAATCTTCTCTCATTTTCTGTCACAGCTAGTGTAAATCCCATGGCCAGAACTAAAACTTTTTGCTAATCTTCTTACCCGTTACAGTGATTAAGGCACCAAACTGCCTGATCATAGCCAGGACGAAGATGATGCCCATATACCCAGATAACGAGAACAGGACGGCATAAACATACGTCTCAACTGGGTGCTGATAAGACAAACAGACAATAAGAAAATGAAAACAAAATCATTTATTTTTCTAGAGTAATAATTTGTTTTTTTGAAAGATCTTTAGTTTTTGTATGTTAATGTATATGTACTCTCATATCGTAGTACATGGAATCGCTCCAACATTAGTGGCAACAGTAGTAGTACTAGTAGTAGTAGTAGGTGTAGAAGTAGTAGTGGTAGGAGTAGTAGCAGTAGCAGTAGTCGTAGTCGTGGCAGTGGTAGTGGTAGTGGTAGCGGCAGCAGCAGTCGCAGAAGCAGTAGTAGTAGTAGTAGTAGTAGTAGTAGTACGGTACTACTGTCCTTTGGCAAGTCACCTACAATTGCAACTCTCCATCCAAGTGCTAAATGGGTACTGGTAGGAGAGAATTCCTCGAATGCTGTGAGCATCGAAATTGGTAGAAAAGCAGAGCTGGGGGGTGTATCACAAAGATTTTTAAATATTATGGAGAGCAATTTCTAGCATTATAATGAAATATATTCATGAGCAAAAATTCAAATATTTCATAAATTCCACATCAAGAACATGAAATCTTCCATGATATTAGAAATTATGAATGATTTTAATCCACATTTTACGCCTTTTAAAATAATTTTTAATTAACATTTTGAAGGATGCTAATAGCTTTTCATGAATGTTAAGTCCAACTTAGAGATAAGTTCAACTTAGGATCTTTGTGAAACACCCCCCTGGGGTAATATTGGAGTGCCTTGAGCACCTTGCTTGATGCATATTTGCGCTAAAAAAATACCCAATATTATATGTGTTTCATACTTACTTGATAACAAAACCAGAAAGCCTCTAAAAAACTACCATGAGCTACAAGCCCAATGAAGATGATGACGAACCCTATGGAATATGAATATAAAACCTGTAAACAAAGACAAAAATTAAAAACTCAATATTATTAAATCAAAATGCATTTGCAAATTTTGAAAATATACTACTCTAGGTAACTGGGGAGCGATATTAAACCCTTCCCTTTTGGAAGGGGTCTGGATTGAATGTTTACCGGAAGAGTCCCTTTTCATATGCCCTGTGTGACAATTTTGCAATTTCGGGAGTCCAAACTCACATGTAGATTTAGGGCACCCATGTCCCTCAGGGGCCTGTTAAAGGTAATGCAAAGTTTGGGGAAATTTAGGAAATTGGATTGATAGTAATTCTTTACAATTTTGATATATTTGGATGCCCCACAAGAAAATTTAGCCCCTAAAAACACTTCTGCTTTCGAGAAATTGAATACCTGTTATAAAAAAATTACGGTGCTCCTGGTAAATTTCAAATATTTCAAATAGCATGTACGGCCATTCCATGATAGCTGTGACCATAAAAATCTCAGAATATGTAGTTATGATATGTAAATTCAAAAATTCATAACTCTCTCAACTTTTGTCAGATTTCATAGTAGGCTCCTCTCAAATTTCTGGTTTCTTCTCGAGTAAATTGCTATCAAGGTTGGATTACCCTTAAGGGTTAGGTATAGTATTGGACACAGGGGTTGAAGTAAGAAACTCGGTCGGAGTAGAAATTGGCATGGGATAAGAAAAAACTTACAGGAGAATTTTCAAAATGACATTTAACTTACTACTTCTGAAGAAGATGCTCTGTGTGCTTTCATTGCTTTTTCTTGAACATTTCCTATGACAGCATCGGCACCCAACGCTAATGATATTAATATAATACCTGAAAAGAAGAAAGAGATAAGACATACATGTAGCATCAACTCACAACCGTAGCTTGGGGGAGGGGGAGAGAGAGAGAAAAAGAGAGAGAGAGGAAGAAATAGAGAGAGAGGGGAAAAGAGAGGAAGAGAGAAAGGAAGAGAGAGGAAGAGAAGAGGAAGACGGAGGAAGAGAAGAGAAAGAGAGAGAGAGAGAAAGCGAGAGAGAGAGAGGAAGAAATAAAGAGAGAAATAAAGAGAGAGCAAGAAAAGGCACCAAAAATGAGACAGATACAGTGTGCTTCAAATGTCTCTTTCTCATAACACACAATGTATCACCAATTACATGTTGTTCCTACTGTTTAACACCATGTTATGTTGCTACACGATATAAATTGCCTTTTAGCATTATTTTACACATGATATTTAGCGACAGTTACCCTGATAATAAGTCGGTTTTTATAGAAGCAGAAAAAATGAGAGAAACAGGTCAGTGAAATTTTGAGCAAAAACCGATAAAGAATAAGAAAGTTATGAATTTTGAAGTGATTTGTATCATACAGGGACCGAGGTACAAAAACATATTTGTAATAAAAATATTTAGGATAAATATCTGATTGAAAAAAATTTTAAAGGGAAAATATAAAGTGTTGATTATTTTTTTTTAAAGAGAAGGTTGAGTTCTGGGAAGAGGCGAAAAATAATTTGTGAGCATTGTCATTCTTGTTGTGCAAGTGTGGAAGAACATCAGATAAGACATGTTCCCTGAAAAGCATGGCTCTTCAGATGCCTTCATATTCTACATATGTCATCTAACATCGTAAAAATTCAGGGTAGGATTTTTATGCCACGTATTCGTGTAGTCCCATATACATCTTTCTGTGTACAGTGTTTGTAACTTTACCAAGACTTGGCCAAATTTCTTATCATTTTGATGATTTCAGAACCTTGCAATGCACACAAATTCTTATATGCTAGATGATCAACCTTTTCTGGTCGATTCCACAACTTTTCTTTCACAATGCAATCGCACGACCAGAACTCAACTTCATCTTTAACAGGGCAAGTGAGAGTGGATCTTCCGTGATACGTCACAGAGTTGCCAATTTGTGTTTAATTGATAGCACCCTCAAATTAATGACTTTCTTATTTTTCATTGGATTTTGCTCAAACTTCCACTGACCCTCTTCTCTCATTTTTCTGCTTTTATTAAAACCAACTCAACATCAGGGTGGACTTCCCAGTTAGTGTTTTTTTTTCAAAAAGAAATAGGGCGACACGAAAATGCCACGAATAGTCATCGTCCTAGTGGTCGTCGTCATCGTCGTAGCTTACCTGTCCTGTCAAATTTCGGTGAGACAGTACTGTCAGCCAAGGTGAAGAAGATGAGACCTACACTCATACAGATAGCTGCACATCCGTCTGTCAGACCATACGGCTTACCTGAACATCATATGGAACAAAAAGAAGGACATGCATGACATATTCGTAATTCCTGCAAAGTTCTAAAGAATCTGATGTTTGTGTTTGAAACACAAAGACTTAATTCTACCCAACAACCCATTGAAGTCAATGGCTAGTGAAACATAGACTTAATTCCTGAAGGAGTCCTGAGTGCTCAGTGACACATAAACCACTTTTTTCAAAATGGTCAAGATGGAGTTTATACATCTTTGTGTCACTGACCCCTCAATTCATTTCTTGTTTGTGTATATGAGGTGCAATTGCAAACAATAGCCACTTCATGTTTCAACAAATAATTGTTGACAGCTCGTCACACAAGCAGTCTCTGGAAGGAGTTTCCCACATAGACCAATAAATACAAATGAAATAAATTTGTTTTAAATACAGAAGAAATAGCGCCAGGTGTCGGTGCACTGTCCCCTCACAGTTTAACATTACAACAGTCATGTTACAGACAATTGCTAGGGCTATATTTGTCAAGGGATAGCTTAAGGGTTGCAAATGAGTTTTAGGTTAGGGGCAGGGTTATGATTTAAGAGTAACGTACAGTGTTTTGATCCAGGTTTGAAGTTAAGAGTTAAGTTAGAGTAGAAAATTATCTCGGAGCAATTTTTCGCAGGAGCAGCATGTGTCATACCAACCAACACAAATAACAATAATTATAGCTACATGTAGTTCTAATTTAGAGCTTTTCAGGACCAAAGCCCTCTCAAAGCGCTTTACAGATACATATACATGTATTATTACCCCGGTCATCGGATTCAGGCTAACCCGCACACAATGTATGCACATGCTCCACTCCCTGGGGAGCATTCCAGCCAGGCGTCATTTTTACAAGAGCACACTTGCTAATCTAAGCACACTAGCTTTAACATCCTACCGGATACCCATATAACACCTGGGTGAAGAATGGCAAATGTAGATCAATGTCTTGCAAAAAGACATTAGTGCCGCGGTGGGACTTGAACCACGGACCTTGTGATCCACAGACCGGTGACATAACCACTCGTCTACTTTGTACCTTGTATAAGGACGCCTCCTATCATGACGGGTATAAGTTTGCAGCATTTAAAGATGACCTGAGTAGGGTAGTTGAGATATCCCAATGATGCGTTTGACATGCCCATGGTCGTCACCGTCAGGATCGAGAGCAGCAAGTATGTCTTCATAGGGATTCTGGCAAGAAAATTAGAAAAGAGTCAAGTTTTTAGTCCCCTAATCAAACTGTTGCTCTGGGGGATGTTTCACAAAGACTAAGATCAACTTTAAGTTGGACCAAACTATGGCAGGCCTTTAATGCCACTAGTTCCTCTAACCATTCCTGATATTGGTTTCTCAAGGGACTAGCAAATTGTGGTCACAAATCTTCAGAATTCACCTTTCTTGATAGTTCATTGTTGAAGAAAAAAATATAATATAAAGATTATAATTTAGAGACCAATGGAGACAGCAACCAGTGGCATGAATGGCCTGCCATAGTTAAGTCCAACTTAAAGTCGATAGTGGTCTTTGAGAAACACTCCCCTGAAGTATAAGCAGGGGAAGTTTAACAAATAATGCATAACGCTAGTCTCCATAAAGTGATCTGAAACTGAAAAAAGATACTGTGGTGATATGAATTCATTATTCATTCACAAATATCTTTTAGTTTACATTTATGAAGAAAGAAAATAGAAGAAAAAAATCTCAACGAAAATTGAATGCATTATTTGAAGAATAAGATCTGAATAAATACAAATATTGTACTATTTTATAATTTACCCTAAATACCTTGGACATATTCAATCCTAAACATGTGCAAACTAATGTTTCGTACAATCTTTACAATAAATGTTATCCTCAATCCAAGAGGGTTTAAGAGTCCTTCATAAGCCTGAGTAAAAGTGAAAGCATCAACATGGAAAAAAATTTCAAAACTTGCCCACTTTTCAAAGGCAACAAAATATATTGTCTGTTGAGACCTAGAAGGGCATTTACTATCATGGGCAAAAATTCTGCACACATAGAATTAGAATTTCTTTCAGGACTATATTGCATTTTATGTCAGGAATTTTTTAAAGGGAAAAGGGTAGGACAATTCTTTTAATTGTTCCATGCTTGAGAGATTTAAAGTCCTTTTATAAAAATCAAAATTGGCTATTTTTTCCAACTTTTCAATAACATTCTCCACAACATATATATTTTTATCTGAAACATTGCATGTTTTTTTTACAGTGTACAAACAAAAGAAACACATAATTTTTGCCAATTTGAAGAATAATATGTGATCAATTAAAGGAGTCACACCAAGAAGCAAAAGTGTTTTGAATTGATGCAAAATTCATATCATTGCGAAGGGAAAGCCTTACTGATCAATTACAACAAATTTCCTCTTCAAAATATGTTTTGTGCCCGCAGAAATCAACTTTCAAAAATGTTAGTTTTGAGATCCAGATTTACTGCCTATTCGTATTTTTTCGTATTTTGTCGTAGTTCTTCGTGTGACGTCACACCCTGGACACGGCTGTTAAAAAAAGGCTGCTAGCTTCCGCTTGGTCTGCAGCTAGACGCACTAAGCGGAAGCTAGCAGCCGGTACCGAGCTGTTTGTCCAGGGTGTGACCTCACTATTCAGAGCTCGCTACGCTCGTGTGTTTGGCTTACGTTCGGGGGCGCTTGGGGGTTTAAGAAGGGTCTTGAAAAATTGCATTTTACGCCTCTCCACGATATCTATATGATTTCTCACCAAATTATTCATGTTTTTCAAGAGAAAATCTTTCCATCCATATGTAATTTGTTCTAATTATCAGTTTTTAGTAAATTTTCTTTGTGTAGCTCCTTTAAGCCCTAAAAATAAATGTTGTCCTGAAAGGTATAAAATCAAACTAAATAGAGTATTGTAGTAGGATTATAGTCGCACAGGTAAGTAATATATTATTGGACTTCTGAGCCACAAGGTTCCTGAGTAGCAAGCAAAGACAAAACAACAAATCTCTGTGTCACTTGAGCTCATGGTCAACAAGTATATCCCAATTTAAAGAAGAAAACATGACCTATTCTAGCCCTTAAAATCCCTATGCAGCACCAGATCCTGTCGAACGCTAAAGTTAACAATTCTGATTGTTCCCAAATCAGTCTCCTAAATCAGTCTCTCAAAGTTACAGGGATAGGGTATTGGGAATGTCATTGATCAGAGATATCGAGGTCCCACCCCACCAATGTACAGTATGTTGAAGGAATCCGGTAACGTTGTCTCAGATTCTGAAACAAATCCTGGATTTAGCTCATGCTGCAATGATAATTATAAACCTTTAGGTCAGTCAGAAACCCAATGACAAGATATTTATGATTGGAAATCGAAAACAAATTTTGCGTTTGACAAATGGTTTTCATAACACTATAGTCTATTGGGGAAAACGAGTATGGTAAAGCTGGTCACTCAAAGACTTTTACTTTTTTGAGGAACTTCTTGATCATTTTGAAGCGCGATTTGTTAAAGCTTCAATATTATACCATATCACAGACACTGATAACACGTAGGGCCGTGCATCTCACATTTAACATTGTTATAAACGGTTAAATGAATCTTCAGCAAGATTTTATTGGATGGATGTATATCCAACACTTTCTCAACATAGTGTACTTGTTAATTACAAGCATCCAATTTGGGAACGACTTATTTTAATCACTATCATTATCAGTCAACTAATCTAGGACCAGCCTATTATGGATGCATTATCTCATCTACAATGTACATCAACTGGTACAGGAAATACTGTTCTGTTGACAAGTGGTAAAAGGATGATTTTCTCATAACAAATCTTATGAAGGGTTTTGTTTTTTGTTATCATAATTAGTTTTTTTTTGTTTTTTTTTTTTGTTGATTGTCTGTTTGTTGTTTTCTTGTTGATCAAGGCTCTTTGATTGCTCTTCAGAACTGAATCATTTACCACTCCAGTAAATATTTTGGCCGATGTACATGAACGTTGCTGACACATTTTTTCTTTTTTTGCAGACATGTTTCCATGACCCTCAGTGTTGCATTATGATTGTAACATTTAATGTTTTTCCTGCCTTTTTATTTAATTTTGTTGTTGTTGCTGCCTCTTCTTATCTCTTTTAAAAAAAAATTGCCTTTATGATTGTTTGTAAATATTGTGATTGTGTTTGATTTAAAAAAAATATTAAACAAAATCTTAAACAAAAATGTGAATAAGAAACATTGATGACGTGTCACATACAGGCTGGTCACATACCTTCTTTTGTTGTCACTCTGGACCTGGGTTGCTAGGAGACCGAATATTGTATAACAACCAAACTGTGTGAATGTCAGATACCAGCCATAAGACTTGAAATCATCAAAACTAAAGATTAATTCCTGAAATCACAATTAAAGAAATAGAATTGTACCATAGTAACATTTATATACAGTTAACAGGATAACGTGTGAATCAAATACCTACTGCACGGACATTTGGGATGGGCAGGTAGTCAGGTACATGTACACTAGAATCTTATGCAGGTTTACAGGTATGATGGGGGTTGTGTGCCTGGGCGCTTAATAAAAATAAGCCTGTCACTTTTGCCTTAGTTTTTATAGCCTGTCTGACACTAGTTTGGCCAGGGGGATTAGACCTCCTTGCAAGGTCACTGATACATGTAGGTGGTTATCTCATCAAATCAGCTCTCAATTAACATAAGAAAAAGAGGAGCATGGGGGGCCCAATAGGCACCGAGTAGGCATTGTTTGCTATATTGTGGGCGCAAGTAGTAGTACAGTGGGGCTTTGAATAAAACAATGAATCAAATATCACCAACAATTATAATATTTGTCTTCTTTTATGTTATTTATGTTATTTAACAGTGTGGAAGTCCTAAAAGATTGATTAAATATTGTACATAAACTTCTTTAATTTTTTTTTAAAAAACTGTCTGGATCCACAACCTGTCCAGACACACAACATCAGGGTGTACAGTATATGTAGAGGGTTGTACACTACAATGGCCACACTGTAAATTATATAACACAAACAGAAGTCCTATATTCTACCCTGGACCATTTTATGCCTAACCCAAACCTTAAAAACTATGAACCAAATTTAAAACCCAATTGCAGCATTAATCTTTTTCCTAAATTTTGATGAAATAAGGCCCAGAACAAGTGTCAGATCACCGTATACATTTATTAGTCTTACAAATTATGATCATTCTCCTACATGTATAACAGAATTTCATGAGAGCATTTAATCTCTTTTATAAACTAAAAGTGTACATTGTATCCACCCCTATGAAGAGAGAACTACATGTAAAATAAGTGAAGATGACTGGGGAAAATTTGAATGAATTGGGAAAAAAAGAAGAAACTTATGAATTGTTAAAAGTTGAAGTCAATAGAGGCACTTCAATTGACTTAATCTGTAATGTCACTGGGATGTATTGCAGGACAATACTTTTGTTCAGTTGATGTACATGTATGACTCAGGAGTTCATTTTTTCTAGGACTATATACATTTAATATTTAGTATTTACATATATTTTGAGTAGCACCTCAAAGACGAAAGCACTTACATAAATTTAGGAGAAAAACATGAATCAATTTGTACAGGTACAGTGTTAATGGCAAATGGACGAGTTGTCTAAGACGTTACAATCCACCGAACAAATTGCCAAAATAAGGCCCGCGCAGCACTCAAGTCTGACTTCATTTTTTCCCCCTTCACACCTCTTATCTGTTAATCCATAGAAGACCAGGTAGTGTTTCACAAAGATCTCAAGTTGAACTTATCTTTAAGTTGGTCTTAAATATTATGGAGAGCCATTTGTACATGTAGCCTTAAAAGAAAGTATAAAATTATTACTACATGTACATGTATATTCAAAAGCAAAAATTGAAGTATTTAAGACTTTTTTTATAAATTCCACATCAAGAACATAAACTCTCCTTGATAATAGAAAATATGAATGATTTGAATCAACATTTTATGCCTTTTAAAATAACTTTTAAAAACTATTTTCAAAGATGCTAACAGCTTTCCATAACTGTTAAGTTCAACTTTAATAGAGATAAGTTCAACTTTATAGGATCTTTATGAAACACCCCTACATATTTTAGTTTGTACACAGCTTTTAATTTAGGTGACTTTTTGAGCAGTGGATCTGATATGAAGTTTCATTGATGAATGAGCTGTACATGTATAAACATCCAACATGGCATTTACATAAGTACAGTCAATCCTGTCTATAGCAACCGCCCAGGGGAAACACAATGAGTGGTCTTTGTAGACAGGTTCCTTTAGTACATGTTTCAATGAGAAACCATTTTCCTGGGAAACAAAATGTGGTCTTTGCAGACAGGTGGTCACTAAAGCAGGTTTGACTGTATGAGCATGAAGTTGACTCAATCTTGCTGGAAATCCCATGCACTCAGCGCACACATAATTCAGATTAATGAGACTACACAACGCACTCAGGTGGCATGGGAGTTTGGACCAAACTTTTCAACTACTTCTCGTCATATGGCGAGAATGAGGCCAATTTGAAGCGCAATCCTTATCAAGTTATCAGGGGACATTTTTTTGTCTACGACTGATATTCTTCCAATAGTTTTATACGTGTATCACAAGAACTAAACCTTCTATTAATATAGTTTTACCATATCCCACTCATGATAACCATTTCATTGTAACACTTTGAAGCTTTGGAAAAAGAAAATCTAGCTGATTGGATATTTGAATACCAAGTAGCCATTGTAAACAAGTACCTTTGGGGTCGCTCAGCAGCAACAATATTCACGCGAAAACAAAAGCGTTTACAGTATCCCTGACAATAAAAAGCGTCTGGGTTTTTTTTTTTTTTTTTGTACTCTGCATGCTCTAGCACACATATTGTCACAATGATATGTTTTTTATATTGATTCAATTCCATTCAAGTGTATCTGCAAAACACAATTAGACAGAGAAGGGAAAACAAAATGATTTCCTGAAACTTTGCACATGCTACTATACTCCATCATCGCCATGTAAAATCAATGCAGAATACATCTTTTTTACAAACCCAACATGTGAAATAGACAGTACATAAACTACCTATCAAAATAGCAATTTTAAAAAGGAGTTCAGAATTACTGTACTTGCAGTCTCCAGACGGTTCCTCTTAGAATGCAGATTCATCAAAAGAATTCAAGGTTAGCTCTAAACCCCATTTAAATTGCCAAAAATGATCATTAAACATGGGAGTAAAGTTTGGACTTATGTTGCTCTTTTCTATATAAAATTTGGTCAAAAATATACCTTCAAAGCAAAATAAACTCCAAATGAGGGTGCATATTTTGTTTTTCTCGACCCCCACCAGCATTGAAAGGGTTATTAACCATTGATGCAAAGGGGCACTTCTTTGAATGATGAATAAGAGTTGGGTCAATAGACCCACAGTTACATGCACACTTGTATGACTTCACAAAATGATTTGTTTACCTGACAATATCCATAGATCAGGAAGAAGAAGAAAATGGACCCCATAAGGAAGAAAAACTGGAAGCTAGTAGACCATGTTGAAAGAGGAAGCCCGACAACGTAGAACACATCGCGCTGGTTGCTCGAATCTTTCGTCCCTTTATCATCATCTGCAGAACCTCCCATGTTCACGACACGCTGTCCATTTGCCGCTCCTGACCCTGCGTCCCCCTTGGAGGGTAGAACGGAAGACCTCGCCCCCTGGGCATGGTTCGGATCGGGCAACTCCATCAGGTAGGTTGCTGCCTCACGATACTTGAAGCTGTCGTTGAGCTTCGAGGCTGATGTCTGGCGGGTTGTGAGAGTCCGGTTGGCTGGGACACGGCCCACTAGCCGAGGCTTGTGTGGGTTCGACATGCCTGAGTGGAGATATAAGGGTGCCAGTAAGTTAAGCCCCCCATGTAATATCCAAGCTTCACATATTCTACAGGTAGTCTTTTCACTCATGGTACATACAGCTAACCTAGTTTATACAGGTTTTGAGAAGAATGCTAAAAATGTCAGAGAAAACAATCTAAACCATGAGATTCAAAAGAGGGGAGGGGGGTACGCTTTTTAATTGATGAGTACCGGTACACTTTTGGGACAGTGGAATAACAACATACACTGTAAGAAGCCTGTTTGCATGCTTCAGGTCCCAGTTCCCCCTTTCCCCTCCCACAACTTACAAAAAAATGCTCTCTGGCTCCTGGTTACATGGGATAAAGGTGCTGAAATGATTATATTGCAAATCTTTATCAAATAATAACAATAAAAATAACAACAATGATAATAACGATAATAACAACAATAATAACAACAATGATAATAACAATAACAACAACAATAATAACAATGATAATGATAATAATAATTATAATTATAATGTCAAATATACTTCTTCTATTAAAAGTCTATAGATGTAATTGAAAGTGCCTCATATCACAGAATATGGCATACAAAGCACATTTAACATTGTCTAATAATCTTATGTTATTCTCTGTTTCTTCCTTCTATCACTTTCTTTCATGTTATTCTTTGTTTTTATCATTCTATCACTTTCCCTTTCTGTCTTTCCTTATGTTATTCTTTGTTTCTTCCTTTTATCACCTTCTCTTATGCTATTCTTTGTGTTTATCCTTCTATCATTTTCTTCAGGGACGACGGCTAGCCGCGCTCCTAAAGTCACGTGACTTAATATCGCAATGTTTCAGCTGCGAGCCTTTATACTAGCCATACACGCCCAAAAATCACACTTCGGTTTGGAATGTTTCAGGTTTGGCATTTTTGCCGGTAAAGCGTAGTTGCCTTGGTAACATCACTGAAACATCGCGGTCGGGCTCCGGTTTGGCATTTTTTGGCGTGTTTGGATGACAGTGTAAATGGCCCTACTATCTAGAACGCCTTCTAAAGTTAAACGTTCGCAATGAAAGGGATCAATAAAAGTTTACTGCAGTGAAGCGTATTGATAGGAACCTCCTTTTGCTCACTGAACCACCCAAAACCGCCCGTCCGATTTCGTCCGTTTTCAACGCACTATAGTATCCATTCTAGGGTCTACCGTTATAATGTTTTATGTGCGTAATACTTGCGATGTCTACAGTACGATTTTTGCATAGAAAAATAGCTCATGTTTTATGTTTTTCAGTAAAATGTCAAAATGAGAGCAATCTGGCAACATGTTCCAGTGAAAAACAGGCCATTTAAAAAAAATCTGCAGTTACTAATGGGTTAAAGGTGCTCTGATATAATATGCTCTAGCAACAATTGCTCTTTATTTCGTTTCATCTACAATGTACATGTAATATACAGTGTGTCCCACAAGAAATAAAACCCCAAAATGATTGGTCTTTGTAAAGAAACTATGAGATGTATAAATATAATCCCTTGCTTAAAGCTGTATGCTTTCTAATGATACATTGATCACATTTCATCCACAAACACTTCATTGGACAACATATTTTTCAAAATTGCATGTCATAATCCATTTTCGCCTGATTTTTTGTAAAACCATGAAAACATTAGTGTCATTTGAATGTGAACCTGACATAAAGGAAATACAAGCTTGTATTAAAGGATTGGGCATGATTTCCATTGTGGGATGATGTGCATTTAAATATGGCCACTGACAGATGATTATCTCATCAAATTAGCTCTCAATTAACGTAAGAAAAAGGGGATCATGGGGACCAATGGTTTAATACCGCTTAGGCATGCTTTGCTACATGCATATTGAGGGCCCAAATAGCTTTAAAGGTGAAATTCAAAGAAGATCACAAATTTGTCAACTAGAAACTGGTAAGCTAACAGATGGCCATCGTACAAGTTTTACATGTAGGTCAACTACATATCAGGTGATTTATAAAAATACAAATAAAACCACCTCCGTAGCAGCTGGGATATATACAAGAGATCCGCCGGAAAATTTACAATGTTTTAATGACGTCACTATATGGACCGACACTGCCCAAGCAGACGACATCCCATAGAGAATAAACATAATCGCAAAGCTATTATTTCTCAAATTATAATGAGTTTAGTGTATAAATGTAATGGCATGTCAAACCATTAAAAAGGGGATATGACCCGATTCTGATAACTAAAATCTTTTGCTTGTAAATACACAGGATAGGGGTTAATTAACAATCAAAGAAACCAGACTTTCAAATTGAAAAAATCCCGGAATGATATAAGGGTGGCATTTGTTCCCTGTTGAAACGCCGAACATACCCCGGTGCGTGAAGCTGAATACACAATGGCGTCTTATTTTGTTTACAAGCGACATGTTCCTTTATTTTTGTATCGCTGCATTTGTCATCAAAATAAAAAAATGCGCTGGGTTTAGAGTGAGGCAATAGATTATACATTTAGCCTGACGGTAGTGAAGTAAGAGAAAGAACTCGAGAGAAGTTGAACACAGGCACTGCAAATTAATGTATGAGATGTCATGGGACATCATCTGCTTGAGAAAGCCATGTCCATACTGTGATCTCACACAATCTCAGCAGCATTCGGAGAGCTCTTCAGGTGCTATGCCGGGGGCTTTATTTAAGCGTTTTGTAATTTATAATAATTGTTACTTTGAACGTTTTCAAGCATTGAATTTTGATAACCTTGTCGAATCAAAGTTTCAACTTTGCAATAATGAACATAAAGTTAGTTTTTAAAATCAATGAATAATCTACTTTAAGTAGTGCAGTGGGGCTTTATTAAAGTATTCTGTTGAAGAACAAAAAGCAGGGTTGAGTCCCCTGAAGCACAACATTAAATGGCCGAAATACACAAAGCCAGGATTCTAACAACCCTGCTCAAGTCCTTCAAGAACTATAGCTGCTGCATGGTAGAAGTCTCCTGCACTGAATAGAGTACCGAAGCTGTGACATCATAAAAATCTATAGTATTGGCTGAGATATGACCATCTGAAGAAAAAGATTCCCTATAGGAGCTCAGTGTTATTTTGCTCTGGCTCATAATAGCTGTGGTACTTGATTGAACAGTTGAAGACTGAAAAGTTCTCTACAATCACCCTTAAAGTCATCAAATCCTTAGAGCAAACACAGGTCTGAAAGCAATGGTCTATAGTAGTTTACTAACATTTACATAAATTACCAACTGCATAGCAAACACAATCTGATGTTTTCCCTGAGAAACCCTTTGAAAAGAGAACCCTTGAGTGTGCAGTTATTCATGAATAATGCCTCTTGCAAGCGACTCAAGTTTTAAAATCTTTTAAGTTCTACATACGGTACCAAAAGGACCCTTTGCAGTGAAAATACAACTTGATATACAACTGTAATTGGAAAACTGAATAAATGTAGAATACAAATATAAAGGAATAAAAAGTATTTACCTTACCTTACCTTACCTTCATTTACATGTATATTGCACACAAGACAATTACAACCTAATTTTCCCAACCCTCCGAATTACGGGTCAACAGGGATAACTTTACAGAAGTTACAGTGACGACATAACATGTGGACCCAGCCGGTTCACCTACATGTATAGTCGAGGCGATGAGCCATGCTTAATTAATGCAAACTCATTTTGAATTTGTGTACTCCACATAAGATGTCATCAAGTTGAAAGCAAGTTTTTAGGTCAACAACTTCCGATTTTCAAAGCTTTAGATTTTGAATTTTCAGAGAGCCGATACTCCTCTGTCAGACACTAAAAAGGCATATAATTGATATCATTTTAACCAACGGCTTATAAGTTTTCTGTTGATATATACATGTAATTCATCTATTTCATTTTTCAGTTTAGATATGGTCTTTAACATTATAGTAAAAAGGTTGAATTTTGAACTGGATAAATCATTAAACATTACTGGCAAGTTTCAAAAGTTTCAATAACTATTACAATTGTATTTCAACAATTAATGTGTTCAAATAAAAATCAACATTGAACAACTTCATATCATGTAACATGTGTTGTGCTATTAAAAAGAGACTGTTTTGGATTTACATGATTTCAAAACATGCTTCATAAATGCACTTTGGAGACAATTTCAAAATTACCTAAAGTTCATAAAGGTTTAAAAAAACCAGTTTGTTTCAGGATTGCTTTACCCGACTAAAGCCTGTACATGTATATGCTTGTAAGTAGAGGTGTTGTGGTCGGGTGGATACGTCGCCGGACTGTCGACCACAAGGTCCACAGTTCGAGTCCCACCGCCGCACTAATGTCCTTTGGCAAGACATTGATCTATTTTTGCCACACTCCACCCAGGTGAAGTAAATGTGTAGGAATTTATTCTTTGAAATGCTAGAGCGCTGTATGGCAGCTATGCTAAATCCAGGGTAATAATCGGGAGCGCCAAGAGGGTCAAATCTGACTGACATGAGCGCTATACAAGGACCCACTATTATTATTATTAAGTAAGCAGCCAGGGAACCAACAGCTTAAATTCCTCTCTACAAGGATTGGTAACAATGCTTAAAGGGACCTGGTAACATTGTTAAGATAAGAGATAGTGGTGCTAAGGTAGTGACTTCAATGCTAGATGTAAAATTAAAGATAATCTGAAAATTTAAGTGAAAACGGACCATTATTCATGGTACAAATAGGGAAAAACTGATCTGATCGAGTCCTTAATTCTCCCAACTATATTATAACAATTTCATTATATTTTAGGTGAATGGAAATTGTCACAAAGTAATAAAATGGCTCTACATTCAATTCCAGACATTTAATGTAAGTCTTGACAGAGTTTTTAATGCCTGTTTCATGTCTTTTTTTCATGAAAAAACGGTTGGGAAAATTAAAAAATGGTTGGGAGAATTTACTGTTAATCACTGTTAGTCTTAGAGGGTGTCATACATCAACCTTTTTCAAAGAAAACCATAGATATCTTCGTGGTTTGAGAATTTTTTCAGGATTTTTTGCATGTCAGAGGGTTAGTACAGTTGAAGGAATACAAAAATTAAGCAATTTTTTTCATCAACCTTCAATAATGTTAAAGTGACTTTGTGACCTCCCAGTTATGAGACCACTGCTCTACCAGTCTATTTCATCTACTGTTGTTTGATTGTTAGAGGGATGGTTCATCTTTATAGCAACAAGGTAAATAAATAGTACATTGTACCATTAAACAGGAGGTATCAGACGAGAAAAACTTTAACCACAAAGAATGCTACCCATATTCAGACTGTCAGCATCAACAGATGGCGCTGTATCACTACCTAAAATATTCAGGTTTAGGGCAAAACCTCCTACAATTTGTAGGAACAAGTATTAGGGAAGTTGTGTTCAATTAATTTAAATGTTCAATTGACTGTGCAAAATGTAAAACAATAATTTCATAATCTGGGCCGATATTCATTTTGATAATAAAATTCAGTGTTTACCCAGTTTTCAGCTTAGATAAAATAACTTTCAATAAACTAGTCAACTTTGGTATTCAGTTGAAAATTGGCTTACTGGTTAGGAGGCTCCGACTCATGCCAATGATTTTGAAAGCCTTGATTATAGCTGGCAACAGGGCTGGCAGTAGTTCAACCATATGGTATTGCTATTTCAAGGTTCACACAAGGATAGCTTTTGATTTAATTTTGAGCTATTTTGGAGTGGCTACATGTCGGTGACATTATCTGAGGTCAATGTTGGCTTGCCTATACATGAATGAAATAGACTTGAAACAAAAGCAAAGCTAAATGCTCATAAAGTTAAAGTATTCAATTGAATTATGGCCCTGATCCAGAAAGTGGGCCTCCATTTTGATGATTCCCGGGAAATTATTTGGACATCTCCAACAATTAAGAACAATTAATTTCAACTCAGTAAAAATGGAGTAGTTTATTGCCGTTAAGTCTACAACCAGTTCATCTACTACCCAATTGGTCTATTACCATATGGTCAACACCCAGCCGTCTAATATCCAAATGGTCTAATGATTATTATGTCTACTTATCATTTGGTCTAATGAAAATTTGGTCTAATCTCCAGTTAGTCTGCTACCCATTTAGTCTAATTTCTGGTGGATCTAATTCCCAGTTGGTCCAATGCCCATTTTTGTCTACCATGCATAGAGTCTAATAACTTTTCCATAGACCAAACGGCAATTCACCAATGAAGCTACGCTGGTGTCAAGTTGCATGCTTACCATGATGGTGTAGTAAGTACAAATCAGTCTTGTTGGATATCAATCAGACAGATTTCATCACATACATGTACATGTACATGTAGGCAATGTCAATGTAGTGTAGACATTCTCGATCCAGATTTTTGAATGATCCACATTGACACTTTAGTATCAAATTACTCAAGGAATGAATTTCGGTTCACGCACAGATTTTTCCAGATCTGGATTCACAGTGAAAAACAAAATCTTTTTTAATAAATGGCAATAAAACCCGGTAATAAATTTGTTTCAATTTTAAAAGAAAAATAAGAGAAACGGAACGGCGAAAGTTTGAAATAAATCAGACCACTAATGACAGATCTACATGCATGCAAATAAGTTCAAACTGGTAATTATTTCAGAGGGCTGTGACTTACAGTACATGTACTGTAGGACTTCATGGACAACTACCAAGTTATTCATACATTTTTCAAACATATCGTTTATTTCTGTTTTCTTCCAAGTGCCATCTCCCTTGGGATGTCGGGACACTACTCAATATATTTTCCCTCTGGAAAAAAAAGACCCACACAGAGTCATACATTTTGGAAGAATGACATTTTTAATCATTATTTTGGGAAAATTATCCAGCATTACATTACAGTGACATTATCAATTCAACCAAATTGAAGTGGTATAGTAATAACTAGATTGATGTTCGACTGCATGCAGTCCAAAATGATGCCTCAGCTATAGAGTGACTTTACAAACCAAAACAGAAGCGATCTTTAAATTTCAACTTTGATTTTAATCCATTTACAGATTCTCAGAACATCGTTATTACAAGCGATTTTTTATACACATGTACATGTATGACCCTTTGATCTTTTACCTCATGACCCTAAAATCTAATCTGGTCATTGGCTCTGCAAGATGACCCAAGTTTGGCGATAATCCATCAATCGGTTCTTGAGATAACAAGAATGGGATGTACGGACGGACAGACAGACGGACAACCAGAAAACATAATGCCTCTGGCTACATTGTAGCAGAGGCATAAAAATGTATAAATTCCTCAATTTCTGTCTGATACCGTTCAAACTATCACCGCTCTGCTTCTCTGATGTTTCTGCTTTTTTTTTTTTTGCTATTAAGGTTAGATTTTCCTTTCAGTACACCGGTTCAGTACAAACACCACACACACAGCATCTTGTAGTTGCAGGTAGAGAAGGGAGAGAAGAAGAAGAAGAAGAAGAAGAGGAGGAGGAGGAGGAGGAGGAGGAGGAGGAGGAGATGGAGGAGGAGGAGGATGTTATCTTTTGTATTAGTCATACCAAATCAAAATTAGAAAGTATAGCACTTACCGCAGCAGGCTTAGCCACATTTAACGTTACAACTAGGGTGTCTGAACCATCTGTCAATTTTCCCTTTTAGATTGTTTTTCACCATTATGATTGGATAATTTGTCTTTCTTTCAATTCTCTCATAGGCTAGAGCATTACATTATATCATTA
This sequence comes from Hemicentrotus pulcherrimus, assembly GCA_003118195.1. Classification (NCBI taxonomy): domain Eukaryota; kingdom Metazoa; phylum Echinodermata; class Echinoidea; order Camarodonta; family Strongylocentrotidae; genus Hemicentrotus; species Hemicentrotus pulcherrimus. The sequence continues at coordinate 53,645 of BEXV01001300.1, forward strand.
CACATTTACACTGCAAAAAAACAAATTATGGCAATGATAAAAACAAAGTGAACTAAAAGAAAGACGAGGAGACTTTGGTAAAAGCAGAGCTTGTAAGTTTTACTTTTAGGGTCCCCTCTGGACCAAATAATTGGTTGATACATAAATAAGCAACAAGATCAACATGATGGGAGATTGGGAGTACATATTTGTAACTACCTAGTAAGGATACATTAGGAAAAAGGTGGTATAACTGTAAGAAACAAGAAGTGTACACACACAACAACAACAAAATTAAGAAACGAGACTAGACAAAACGGGAGAAAAGAGAAAATATGAGAAATAATATAAGACTATAGTTCTAGGCCTAGATCTACGGCACATCAACAATAGGCACAGCACACAACGGGCACAAGACAACAGAGGGAGGGAATCGATTTATAGTTTAAAAAAATAGCCAAGAATATAGAATCTAGGTCTAGTTCTTTTGATTTGGCTGTATGGGCCTTTGGTGAGGCGTCGTTCAACCAATGGACTGCTGTGGTGGGGTAGAAAAGATTTTTTCTAATCACAGATTGTAGTCTAGTAACTTGCACCATAGCATAGCGCCTTAGAGAGGTATCTACTCTAGCCTATAAAATTAGGCACACATTCCCACAAGCTAGCTGTCCACCGTCGGAAGAAGATCACCCTTGTCTAGATGCTGAACAGGCTTTGACAAGTAGCAGAATAGAAGTAGAACGTTTGCCTTGTCTTTCAATGAGACGTGGCAACTACTAGTCTATCTAGCTACAATGTAACTCCAGCAAAGCCGACACACTCTCACACTCTCACACTACAATCCCTGCCAGACTTTCAGCGAGAAGCAACGACAACATCCCGCTCGACTTCGCATACAAGTTCAGTCAAGTAAACATCCAATAACGCACATTCCCACCGCAATCTTAGCAAATTAGACATGGCCCACAATTACCCTTTCATAATTAACTAAAAAAAACATTAATTTTGACTTAGGGCCTATAAAAAAATAATAATTAAAGTTATCAGCAACTTTACCTCTAAAATCTGATGCCACGACAAGAATTCTCTCTCGGTTTTAACTAAAATTCCGCTGACTGACAAATAGCAGGACGCCATCTAGCGGTGCCGGTGGTCTACAGTCAATCTTTTTGTCACGCATTTTCCATAGAGAATAAAGGACAAAAAAGTAATCAACTCGATCATGACGGGTCCATACCATAGAGATAAGTATATCTCTATGTTCCATACTAATTACATTTTTTACAACAGTCAGGCACAGAGGTGCCCCCCCCAAAAAAAAAAAAACATTTTAAGTAGAAAAAATGCCCCTTTAACTACTTTGTAAGCAGTGCCCCTTTTTACCTCCGATAAGTGCTCTTTTTAATTTGACACATGCCCCTTTTCCTTCGACAAGTTCCCATTTCTATTGCAAAAAGTGTCAATTTCCCATTCTCATAAGCAGCGGCGGCGCTCTAGGGGAGCAGGGGGCACAATACCCTCCCACCTTTTAAAGTACCCTAAACGTGCCCCTTTTTGCAGAGAAAAAGTGCCCGTTTTACTTCGACAAGTGCCCACATTTATTTTTAAAAGTGCCCCTTCCCGTTTACACCTCTGCATGATAAGTGCCCCTTTTATTTTGACACGTATCCCTTTTCATTTGTCATGTTCCCATTTTTCTTCAGTTTGCATTTTCCATTCTCATAAGTGCCTTTTTCAATCTCTATAAGTTTCCCTTTTCAGGTACGAGAAGCGCCCCTTCACCTCTGATAATTGCCCTATTTAAATCTGAGAGGTTCCCATTTTGCTTAGACAAGTTCCCCTTTTCCTTTGTAAAAAGTGCCCCTTCCCCTATTAATAATTAGCCCTTTTCATCTTTGATAAGTGCCCCGTTTATTTTAACATGTGCCTCTGTTTCTTTTTAATAAGAGCCACTTTCCCTTTCTCATAAAAGCTCCCTTTCACCTCCGATAAATGCCCCTATCAAAATCTGATCGGTGCCGGCTTTTCTTTCAACAAATACACATTTCCCTTTATCATTAGTGCCCCTTTTTCATTCTCATAAGTGCCTATTTTCATGTATGATCAGTGCCCTTTTCAGATGCGATAAGTGCCCTTTTCACCTCTAATAATTACCCTTTTAACAATGAAATGTGGCAGGGCCCTTTTTTTTTTCTTTCTAATAAGGTACATATCCCTTTATCATAAATGCCCCTTTTCACTTCTTATAAATTCCCCTATCAAAATCTGATGGGTGCCTCTTTTTTGTACGTGTAAGAAGTGCCCCAATTTCACCTCTGACAATTAGCCTAATCCTATTCTTTCCTAATAAGTGTCTTAACCTTTCAATTAGTGTCCCCTTTTCCTCTCATCATTAAATGTGTCCCTAATTTCAAGCGACTATGAGCAATTTCCCCCAAAGCTCGCTCGCTACGCTCGCTTGTAGTTATACATGATATGTTATGTAACTTATCAATTATAGGTCTTTTCAGTTTTCAGTTATGAGAATGTGCTTATAATCACATCAGGATTGGTTATGAGAATGTGCTTATAATCACATCAGGGTTGGGTTTTTCCTCTTTAAAAGATGTAATTTTAATAATTCCTCTTTTTAACTCGGATGAGCACACCTTATATTTTCACATGTGCCCCTTTTCCTTTCTAATAAGTGCCCCTTTTCCTTATGATAAATGCCCCATTTAACAAAGAGCCGTTCGCCTTTTCATAAATGCCCCTTTTCACCTATGAAAATAGCCCTTTTCCATTATCCTACTAGTGCCCTTTTACAAATGACCCTATTCAATTCTGAGAGATACTCGTTTTATTTTGACAAGTGCTACCTTTTCCTCCTGATAAGTGCTCTTTTAATCTCTAATAACACCCCCTTTTATTTTGACACGTGCCCCTTTTCCTTCCTAATAAATGCTCTTTTTCCTTCATAATATTCGCTTTTCATAATAGCCCCCTTTCACCTCCAATACATGCCCCTATCAAAATCTTATCGGTGCTCCTTTTCTTTCAACAAATGCACATTTCCCTTTATTATTAGTGCCCCTTTTTCATTCTCATCAGTGCCTCTTTCATATATAGTGTGTGCCTCTTTTCAGATGCGATAAGTGCCCCTTTTCCTTTCGTAT
>BEXV01001301.1:42923-53119 GCA_003118195.1 Hemicentrotus pulcherrimus
GTTGAGCTTTCATATGAAATAGTGGTTGCAAGGTGAGGCAAACCCCTGCCATTCGCTGCATTATTGCATTGAAAGTAATCTATTAGATTATAGTAGACACAACTGAAGACATTCAAGACACACGTCTAAAGACAGCCTGTTCATGGGGAATCGGGAAGACGATCCTTGTGTAAATATTTATAAGGTGTGTACGATATGGTCTGTGCAGGCCAGATCGATGCTCCCTCTCTCTCTTTCTCTCTCTCCTTCTCTCTCTCTCCTTCCTATTTTAAGTATTTATCAGTCTCACTCTTTTACTCTCTCTCTCTAAGCCTTTCTATGTCTCTTCCTATCCATCTGTCTGTGTATGTGTCACTATCTCCCCTCTTGCTCTCCCCTCTTGCTCTCCCCTCTTGCTCTTATTTTGTCTTCTTCTTATCTCTGTCTCTGTCTCTCTCCCTCTCTCTCACACTCTGTATCTGTCCCCCTGTTTGTCTCTCACTCTCCATCTCTCTATCTTCCCTCTCGCTCCCCTCTCGCTCTTCCTTTCCTTCTCTCTCTCCCTCTTCTCGCTCCCCCTCTTGCTCGCCTCTCGCACTCTCTCTTCCTCTCCTTCTCTCTCTCCCTCTCCTTCCATCTCTCTCTCTCTCTCTATCTCTCCCTCTGTTCCTATTTCTCTCTCTATTAGCCTATATTCTCTTTTCCCTTTCTCTCTTCATGACTGTATTTCAACATGGCAGGACCAGATTGAAATGCCCTTCCAATAACGTGTAGGTTGTTGAATGAATGCTACCGTGACTATGCATGCACTGTGCATTATTAAATACAGGAGTGAATAATGGGTTTTTCTTTAATGGGTCGTGGTAACATCTATACAGTAAGTGTAGGAAAATATACAATGGCATCATATTTAATAGCCATACACCCATACCCATTTGCTAGCCATTTAATCCAAAAAAAAAATCAAAAACAGAGGCTCATACATGTGCTGTACATGTAGAGCCTTAACAAATTTATATTTTGATGGGCTTTACTCAATTCACATGATATCCAAAACCAGTTTGGCTATCTGTTTTATTAAAATTGGCTTTTACAAAAATCTTATCATTTAGTGTTGCTAGTCATTAATGTTATAACCTTGTAGTGCTAGTGCTACCATACTGAGGTTTGTCATAGTTACAGGTATCAATCAGTTTTAACAGAGTATCGGAATGATACTATATGTACTTGGTGTTTGATGTGAGTCATAATGATAATGAGAAATGATATAATTATAGAGTAACATATAAAAGAACATTAAAACAAAGCCTCCTTTTTATCATCCATTGTCATATTTGTTCTACATAAAGTTGTTGAATGTTGAAACAAAAAGAAAAAGAATTAATGAGGGAAAAACTTATGTTTGCAGTATGTGACGCTAATTTTCAATCACTAGAGATCTGTCTGAGGGGGAGGTTGTTGATTTGTAAGGGGCAAGGAGAGGGGATGGGGAGGGGGAGGGTGACAAGGAAGGGCATGTCAAAAGGGAGAAGGCAAGGGATGGGTAAGTAATAAGGGGGCGGGATGGGCTAATGTAGGTGTCTCTTGAAAGAACGATAACCCCAAGTTGCAATGAAAAGTAGGACATGGGCACTTTGTCTGATCAGCTACTTTGGTGAGATTGTGAATGTGTCATCAATTTCCTTGTGTTCGGTTGATATTCAGTGAAAGTAGTACTGTCAATACGTTGTACATTCGCCCAATCAACTAAATTCTACAGAACCAGAGGCAAGGTACATGTAGATTTTAGATGAAGTAGACATGTTAATCACATGTACATGTATGCCTGCATCTCTTTGATCCAAATTTACAAAAGAAGTTTGAATTCACAAACTACCGGGTACATGTATGTTATTTTCTACAATCTAAACCTCCACTGTGAACTAAATAAAAAAGCCCTTATTCATGAATCTATTGCATCTTCTTAATTGACCGTGTCTGTGCTAAATACCTACAGGTATAGGTTAAGATAAACCTTGTGAACTCCTGGTTTTACATATTTAAAACAAGAGACTATTATCATCACCTAAATCACTACAAACTTCATCTTTGCTGGCGGTATTGCGATGGCGCCAAGCTTGTATCTTGGCAGTCGGACTGAATCTTACTCTGGATTGACGGAACAAGATTTGGGGGAAAAGCTAGAAAAACAAAAGGAACGTTGCTCCCCTAGGTGACTCTGTGTGCCTATTAAAGCTTTCTACCTCTCTCTTGATAAAATCATGCGAAGCTGGGGCCAGAGCATGAAGAAAAGCAATAGAATTTATGGAAATTTTATGCTTCTCTGCATTGTATACAAACAAAATTATCACAGATTATTGCATTGCATAGAAAACCCTCAGGGCTAGATAGAAATATTGTTTTTGTAAAATATTTATCAAGATTACTGAAACAGTATTGCCAACTATTGCCCAAGTCAGGCATAAAGTTGATATGGTAATCTTGGGGGCAGTGTACATGTAGATCAGTATCACAGTGATCACCCCCCCCCCCCCCAAAAANCACTTTTACAGTGGTCCACACGGTTTGCAGTTCGATTACAGCCCAGCACTATTGTCCTTTGGCAAGACATCAATCTACGTTTGCCACTCTCCACTACAATTTACTACTGTATGCACCCAAATTATATGTTGAATTATTTCAGATCTGTAAAGATTACCCAGAAAGTTATATCTGCTCATGAAGGATGTAATTCAAAAACAATATTTCTAGGTGTAGCTAATGCAAATATGATATCATCATATTTTTATTGAGCCTGATGAAAGATGCTTTTAAAGGCCTTTATAACATATTTGTACAATTGAGACAAAAATAAAGAAAGACAGGGAATAATTTTCCTGGTATCGCATCGCAATTTGCTATGCATTTTTGCATGACTGCTATACAAAATATCTTTTGTGTAGCAGTTTTCTTCCATAGAAATGTACAGAATTTCATTTGAAATATTTATCCATCGGCTGAAATTGCTAATCAAAAATTTTGAGGAAAATTATTCCCTGAAAGACAAATACATGTAGGTATGTAATGCCGGTCGACCATGCCCAGATGTTGCATCATGTGGGATTACTGTTAGCATATATTACTTATAGATGCATGTCGCGTGTGGGGTTTTATTGACACAAGAATTTTACCTGTGAGTATGGAAACTGAGCGAAGCAATTTAGAATCTCTCTCTGTTTGCTTGTCTTGTGATAAACCCGGCTTGAAGGCAAGATCGAGTCATCTCTATTCTGACAGCGAATACGTGACATGCAACATGAAAGCCAGCACATACTGACATATGCTCATAAATGTAGGTCAATCAATGGTTTTACAAAAAAGTTCTCTGGCCGCAATTGTAGATGTCTTTAATATAGAACATCAGTTCAGTTAGAATTTAAGCAATACATTTAGGTATTCAAGATAAAAGTCTCATTGACTTTAATTTGTTTATTTGGTGGTTGGGGGGAGGGGGTGGGGTAACATTAAGGATAGATACATGTATTGCAAACTTATTATCATTATCACTGTTGCCCCTCCCCAAATGATAGTATTCAGGACCACAACAAATTAATGTGAAGTCCTCCATGAAAATGATTATTTCACAAATCCATTGTAGGCCTATAGACAATAAAACAAAGTACAGTGGAAGATAGGGCAAACCATTGTATCCTACTGTAGACAATCATTGTTGTGTATCCAATGTTTTGTTGTTAAACTGAATACATCTAACCCCTGTCTTTGACATCAGTCAAAGCTTTAATTGATTGGAATGCTCTCTCAATCATGCACAATGAATGCAAAGAGGAACATGACCTATCAATGAACTCTTTAGATGACCGAGGCATTGGGAAGGAAAACCCCATGCTCATTTCTCTCTTCCCCTCAAGACACTGCAGTGGGTCATGTTACCCCTCTCAGGAGAAATGGAATATCCTATGACTGTACAACATACATTATGAACATACTGTAGCATTAACATAAAGAGGGGAGCATGAGGGTGGGTGTTCCTGTATTTAAGCTGTAGGCTATGCTGGAAGGTAGCGTACAATATACATGTTCACACTTTCTGGTTTATTGTACAGGGCATTAATATTACAAAAATGTTTCTTCTTTGCATAGTAACCATGACTACATTGTAGGTCCAGCTTACTCACACTGAGTTTATTTATCTGGACATGTACATGTAGGCCTATGCGTTGTAAAGAATATAATTTTTCAGATAGATAGGCTTGTATTTTACATTTCACATTAGCTAGTTCACCATTTTATACAATGATGGCACACTATGTAATTAATAGACATCATAGCTTTGTAATGTTGTCTTTTAACACAAAGTAACAGAAATTATGTTGTACTAAAGAAAATATAGATCTAGGAAAAATTTATATATAAGTCTTTTGGGGTTTTTTCTATCTCAACCTACATGTACATGTATAATCATGCATGACTTGTAGATCCATTACAAAAATTACATGTATCAGTACATGCATAGTACATGGATTCAATCGCATTATTCTGCTTCTGAAAATAACTACCATTTGGGGAGTAACTGATTTCATTTACTCTCTATATTTGCAATTTATTCTGTTTTTATGATCCAGTATGTCATTCTGAGGGAAATGAATGATTCCTTTGATGGGGGAGAAAATGTGACGGATATAGCCCATAATTCCCTCCCCTCGGTCCCAGCTCAAGAGCCATAAACACATGCTTTGACATTGACAGTAGTAATGTAAATGGTGCATGACTCATACACATAGGATTGTGGTTTGTGAAAGAAGGCTAGCAAACTACAAGATCAATACATAAAAAATGTGAGTGTCATTGCAACTATTTGCAAATAGTTCAAAAAGACATCTGTTCTGCCTGGAAAGTTTTGCCTGACAATCCTTCCCGAAAGATTATTCATTCAGTCTCTAGAAAAATTAACTTTACAAAAATACAACTCTTATAGAAGTATTAAATTACAGACCTACAACTTTACTGTTTTCAAAACAATTCTAGATTTGTTCGTAATTTTTTGTACATGTTTATTTTTATTTTATTAATGGGCACTAGTGGGTATCCATGGGCACCAGACAATTACCTTATCTTATTGTGGATGGTACTGTTTTGTAGGGGAAAGGGTCAGAGGGAGGGGGGGGGGGGGGGGAAATTTTCGTTTTTTCTTTGGGGGGGGGTTATGATGAAGATAAGGGTTTAGCTTGTTGGAATTATTAATTGAGGAACATTATTAAAAATCAAATAAATTTTAAGAATGTAGAGATTGGAAATACGCTTACATGTGCATATTAAGATCTTTAGCTCATACATATTTAATGTATGCTAATATGATATAGATTGATTAATCCATGGAAATGTACCACATGAGCTATATATGAATTTTGACAGGAAATTCTGTCTTAAATAAGTTGTAGTGGGATCTCAAGAAAGCTGTCTGGCTTCCTAAGTGTATTTCTGAGCATGAAAACAGGTTGATTAATCTGGCCAAGGAATGAATTGGCTAAAATTGATTCAACTTGGCTAGTTAATATAATGAATTCTGTTTGTACATGTTCTTGTGCTGTGCCGAGTAACCATCTTTATGCCCATAATCATGTTGAAATTGAATAAATAGAAATAGTTGTATTGCTTTGTTACTCGTACCCAGGCATGGTTTTAATAACATGTCTTTCATTGATTCTGTAATTTTAGTATTGTCTGTCTTTTACATGGTAATCGAGGTGGGATTCGGCACCTGTATTATTAAAGCCTCACTATACTACTTGTAGCTACTTGCTCCCTCTATATAGAAAACAATGCCTAATCGGTGACCATTGGTCCCCCATGATCCTCTTTTTCTTATGTTAAAGTGGGAGCTGAGTGTATGAGATATCCACCTGTCAGTGACCTTGCTGGGTGGTCCAATCCCTCCTAGCCAAACTAGTACAGACTGGCTTTAGAGAAAGTTTGAAAGTGTGTTGGAATGTTTAATCAGAAAGTGAAACTGGGATAATGTTGGCTGCCAGGTGATTTGGTTTATGATGGTACATGTATAAGTCATGTTTTTTCAGATTATTACAGAATTCCAGTAATTGAGAAATGTACATGTACATGTATATGTACATGTAGGTGGGTGAATAAAATTCACTGTCACTTCGTCTGGGGTTTGAACCTGGCCTTAAGTTGGACCACTTTCAGAATAATTACCATTTCCAGCCAAGGACTTTAATTATTAAAATGTCATCGGAGAACCTGTGCTTGAAGACAGCTTTCCCTTCTCTAATCAATTCTCATAGGAACCTCCTGTCGTTATTCTCATTTTGTTTCATAGGCAATTCATTTGTTTCGTATCCTGAGCAAATTCAGTAATGTTTAATATTTGGTTTTTGTTTGTTTTTGTTTTATTTACTAGATGTCTTGGATGGGTACAATGGAACTATCTTTGCCTATGGACAGACATCCAGTGGAAAGACATTTACTATGGAGGTAAACTTACTTGTTCACATCATTCAATGTCATCCATTGTTGAGGAGGAGGAGGAGGAGGAGGATGATGATGATGATGATGATGATGATGATGATGATGATGATGATAATGTGGGGGGAGGAGGAGGAGGGAGAGGGAGAGGGAGAGGGAGGAGGAGGGAGAGAGAGAGAAGGGATGATAAATGATGATTAGAATGGTTTTGAATTTGATGATGTAGGTAGTAACGTTGAAGATGTTGGTTAATGTTGGTTTGAGAATGATAATTCTGATAACATTAACAGTAAAAGACAAGTAAGTAACTCAATTGTCAAAACAATAGTAGTTTCATGTAATTGTGATGAATCATGAATATGGTATTGATTTTGATGGTTATGATGATGAATAACAAATACAGATGATGACAAAGAAAATCATTGTGATAAAATTTATGTTGATATGACTTTCATGTCTTTTTCAACTTGCAGGGAGTTATGGGTAACCCTCAGTATATGGGCATCATCCCACGTATTGTGCAAGATATCTTCAACCACATCTACCAGATGGATGAAAGCCTGGAATTCCATATAAAGGTACGTAAAGACAGGCCATACTGTTGATGATCCCTGGGTGCGTTTATCATCCCTTGTCTGGCCTAGGATCAGCGTTTTCAAACGTGTTTCAGGCAAATGTTCATGGTGATTAACGCAAGCCTGTTTTCAAACATCTTTAGATATGGGTATATATTGAAACGCTGAAGAAAGTGCGTTTTGAATGTGAGAATGAGCCAGAATTACGTTTCTGAGAGATGATAAACGCAGAGCTGTTTCGAAACACACATACATATTGGACCTTCCCAGGCTAATTTCCGGTTCAGAGAAATAGCACTCGCGATGTGCTAGGCCCTAGTTAACCTCCGAGCAAGTCTCTGCTTCTTGGGTCTAACGAATATGAAATACGGATCACTAAATCTAGATGCGAAACTCAATTAGGCAATTTGGTCAGTGGATTGTGACATATGCATGGACATCTACCGTTTGTCTTATACAAAATGTTAATTTCTTTTTTTCTCATAAGCGCTTCCTCCCTTGGCGCACGACTAAAAATAAATTATAGATATTTGTCCGATTTCATTCAAACCTTCACAAGTCTGCATCTCTGATTTGTCTGCCTTCTATTAGAGTAATTTGATAATTAGGTTGGTATTTCCTTTAACCCGTTGATTACTGAATTATCTTATTCCTATAGGATTAATAGAGGAACAACCTGATCCAATCCCTAATCTTCCTGAAAATCTACCCCTGATACTTTATAATTAAATAGATCCTGCCCCAGTTATTGTCGAGACAGGTGACAGGCCTGATTATATGCATGGAATTCCATTCCTGTAGCTATTGATTTTATTCCATTTTGTGATTTAAACCAGCTTGGTCTGCTTTACATGTTTGCCTTAAAGGTACATGTATGCTTTATTAATGTAGGTACATGTACTATGTCCAATGTGTAGCCAACATTAAGTTCTGTAGAACTTTGCAGGAATTATGACTATGTCACGTACATGTACAGTATGTCAGGGTAATAATCGGGAACGCCAGGAGTGTCACGTATGACAGACATGAGCACTATGCAAGAACCCACTATTATTATTATTATTATGTATCTGTGAAATTCAAACGTCAGCAGTGTCCTACCATTGATATTTAAATTGTACAAGGAAATTTGTTTACTTTCTAGACTTCACTGTCAGACACTATTGAGTGAGTGAGTGACTCCTTTTTTTTCTTTGGTATAGTAACATAAATAAAATGAGCTGTAAAGTTATGAACATTTACATGTATCTACATCTATAACCCACTTCTTGTAATGGCCAAAATTAAATTGCTTGAATCTTTGTGCAGCACAAAACATACATGTACAACCATTTGGTACAAGGGTCTGAAAAAATAATTGCAATCTCTAAAGTCGATTCGACATCTACATGTAATGCTCGTTATATTCCCACTGAAAGTCATTTTCCCATTAAAAGTCATTTTGAAGCCATTTTGTTTCCAGAGAAGTTCTAAATTAGTATAATCTTTCAAATGCCATTGGATCTAAACCTTTTCAATTATTTTGGCCTGCAAATGGGACATAGTACTTTTTTGATAACGGACAGCAATTGCTCATCCGTGATAAATAATCCGTGCCTACTGCAGTGAATAAAATAAATTAATGAATAATATTAACGGTTTGAAAAAAACAATCCAGCAGTAGTAGAATGATTTTGGCTGCTGACTATTGTCTTGGATTCCTATCAAATTACTTCTTGCAACTAAACTGATGAGTCTACAGTCATTTACTAGGCCTACCGTTCATCCCAAAATAAAAACTCTGTGTGATATCGTGATATAGATATCAAAGAACCATCTGTCAATGGACATATCCAACATTATTTTTGGGTGATTTCAATAGAGATTCATTTTGGACACATTTCACAGAAATTCCCTCTTTAGTTTCCCAAAGCTCTTAGAGCTTTCCAACCCACAGCTAAATCACTTCTATGTGATTTATAATCGCTGCTACAGATGGTTAGTACTGCCCTTACCTTGACAATATCTCTTCCCTTCTACATTCACCCTTCTCCTACCCTCTCTTAACTATGATCATAACCAAAGATGGTTGTCTTTAAATGATACTGATGGATAAAAGACCTTTGTCATACCATACACAATTCCCTATCTCTTTCAAAACTTTGCGGTCCAGAGCCAAATCACTGCTAAAAATGTGTTTGTAGTTGCCATTCCTTGCCAATGTCCCGTCCCTTCTACATACACCCTTCTCCTCCCTAGTTCCTATTCTAAACATGTTCATATATTGAAGATATCTAAAGATTTATTGTCTTCAAATGATACTGATGGAAACCAGAATTGTGTCATACCAGACACAACTCCCATTCTCTTTTAGAACTTGCCAGTCCACAGCTAAATCACTCCCGTGTATTTGTCGCTGCTACAGATGTGTTTGTACTTGCCCTTCCGTTGGCACTCTCTCTCCTTCCTCGTATATACACCCTCTCTCTTTCCCACTGTAAACATTTCCCATGCACATGTAATGAGGTAATATGAAGAGGACATCCCTCTTCCGTGGAAAAGCACCTGCCACATGCATGTCAATATGGCTGCCCTGTCAGACTGTCACTCCTTGACTACATGTACATGTGTAGTAGGTTTACTTTTGTGACAAATACATTCGTTTTGTGGTTTGGCTTGATACATTTTTTAAAATCAGAGATGAGTTTTTAATCATGCTTGTTTTCTCAGGTTGTTCATAATTTGCTCAGGGTCTTTATACCACAAAATCAATTTCATTTTTTTTTTGCATTACCATATAGATTGATTTTATCATAATGTATCAGAAATTTGAGAACTAGGGCATGTACAAGTACTGTAGTTTAGTGAGTAGAGGAATATGAAGTTTGCTTGTCAATGTCGACTCATCGATTACTTAATTTTTATTTTTGTAATTTCCGCGAGTGCGTCTTTACAGTTGTTCTAGACAGACTATAATCCTCTGTCTTCCAAGCGATAATGAAAAATGATAATGATCCAACGCTGTTATTAATACAATGTACATACACTTGTAAAGAGTGAATACATTTAACAAAATTCAAAATATGCAACACCTAAAAAGATTGTATTAGGCCATTAAAAAAATGCACATGTTTAGCATCCCGTCCGTTCCGTTGGGGGCTGCCTCCTTTTTTCTTTTTTTGA
>BEXV01001301.1:63561-76227 GCA_003118195.1 Hemicentrotus pulcherrimus
AAACAAAAAACAAAAAGAGATTTGAAAACAAATTCAAGATATGAAATATTGCTAGCAAAAATAAATAAATGTTAACATCAAAACAAATGTATACAGATACTTGAGTTCAATTAACTGTAACATTGGAAAATTGTGATAACATACAATACAAATTCGAATCAGAGGGTATAGTGAGTATTAAAAAGTATTAACAAATATTTGAGTCTTGGCAGTGTGCTAGGTGTTCTAGGTGTGATATGAGTACCAGTGGAAACTCTACATCCTTTTGAAAGGATCTTAATACATGTTGAGTCCCTGTGCATAGGAGATAGCATGATAGCTTTCCAAACTATTGTATAAAGAATGGTACAAAATTATGTTTGAAAAAGGTAAGACTTAAACAGAGGCTCAAATAGATCAAGACAACAACATCCTTTGATATTATAAGGAAGTTTGTTCCATAGTTAAGGATGTTGAGCATGTTGATATGCTCTTTGCCCATACGATATTGTAGATATAGTAAGGGGGACAAAGAACGCTTGTACATATTGAAGTGTCTCTCAATAACATTATACATGTACTTTATGTTTATTGATGCAAAAAAACAACTTATCAGTTGTTCATTCTAATGTTTGTTTAATTCTGCAGGCATTGGAGGAGATGGCAGTTAACTACGATGAGAAATCAAAGGAGGTTGAAGATAAGAACAGGATGAATGAAACCCTAAGCGAGGAAGTCAACGAGAAAATGGTAAGGAAAATAGTCTTTCATCTTCAGATGATGAGAAGTGCTAACAGATTTTGAGCATTTTGAGTGAGGAGGTCTATTGAGTGGTGAAGTGTGAAGTCATCAAAAATCTATTTTTGGAATTTCTCATTTTTTTTGCATTTTCCGAAAGAGCATCAAAAATAATGTCTAAATGTTGGAAACCAATTGAATATGTTAAGTATGGGCTGAGATATGATCATATGAATGAATAGATTTCCTATAGGAACTCGAGTGTTATATTGCTCTGGTTCATAACATTACGAGCCAGTTCCCATAGGAAATCTTTTTATTCTGATGGTCATATCTTAGCCAGTAATTCAACATATTCAATTGGTTTTCGACATTTGGACATTATTTTTGATGCTCTTTCGGAAAATGAAGAAAAAATGAAGAAATTCTAAAAATAGATTTTTATGATGTCACAGATTCGGTACTTCATAATAAAAGAGTCGGGAGATAATTTCTAGAAGATGTTGTGGTATTTAATCATGCTTGAGGTGGTGTTAGGGTTGCATGCAGGAGATTAGGGTCTAGTCATATTCTTGTGATGATAAGTCCCACAAAATTAAGGGGTAATAAAAGGTGAACGGAGGAGGTTTGAGAAACATGGGGCTAGTGTAGCTGTAAATGGATTAAAGGTGTTAGGGGGGTTAGAGAGCCTTTCAATAATTAGATGGTGAAAAGTCCAAAGAGTTTGGATAGTTGAACAGAATGAACAAACAGAGATCAAAAAGAAAATGGTAGGAGAAAGTATCCAGGGTACAAGTATTTAATGTTGGTGACACAACAATTGCTCTGCTAATTTTGCCACTGTTACAAGGTTTGGGTTATCACTTGTGTGGCATTTTGGTTTTCGGTTAGGTTTAGGGATTAGGTATCTATGAAGTTAAGAAGCAATCGAAGAAGCAATCAGTATTTGAGCATTAGAAGTAGTAGCTCTAAACAGAGCATTTTTATTTTTATTTCTTTTCACATAATATAAACAATGACAGATAATAATAAATGTAATGATATAACAAATGTGCATAGCCTATACATGAAATATCTTTGACATTGTTTTTTTCAGTCATTGTAATGCAAAATGATTTGGTTACAGGAAATGAAAAAACCAACCTACTTAAAAGCAATGCTTGTTAGGTGTAGGTTTGCATTTGTCACAGAGCTCTTTTATCTCTCACGGCAAACAATTTCTGAAATAAATCTTTGTTTGTCAGACCGCTCTGCACACGACCAGCACAGAGCTTCAGAAGCTTCAGGAGCTGGAGCAGCATCAACGTCGCCGCATCACAGAGATGATGGCCAGCCTGCTCAAGGATCTAGGAGAGATCGGGACTGCCCTAGGTGGGAACGCTGCTGACATGAAGGTAAGGAAGTTTTTTCAGGGTTGGTGGAGGTGTTGGTTGTTAGGGCAGTAGGTGTTTATATTAGAAGCTTCATCAACATCACTACATGAACAAGATGATGGCCAGCTTACTCAAGGATCTAGGAGAGAATCTAGGAGGAATTGTTGCTGACATGAAGGTAAAGCCTCGGTCTCAAATGCTGTTACGAACTGCTACGAACGCTGTACGAATGATTGTCAGACAATGGAAATTCAGGAAGACAATGGAAAAATGGAGATTCGTACTACCTTTGTGACCATAGCATAATTCCCTTAAAGCCCATTGGATTGATCTGACCTATAGTAATAGTGAGGAAGACTGCCTAGGTATGGTTGATGGCTAGGTAGGTAAGGAATTTATCGGATGGGTTTACCGATGGGTTGGTGGGGAAATCCAGGAGAGATTGCCACTCCTCAAGGAGGAAATGTTTTGGTTATGAAAGCGAGAGAATACCATTGTCTTTACATTGTTAGGTAGATCTGTTCTTGGAGGAAATATCACTGTCCTGAATTTCACTTCCAGAAATGAAGATGGCCTACAAGTATTCTTTTTTGTGTCCCTCCACCACCCACAATTCTAAACAGAACATATATGAGTTTCCCTTCCTCCCCCCCTTTACAAGAAAATAAATAGTCGGTACTTGGTGATCAACAATTCAGAAGTAAGACCATTGTCAGTGGTTCTTTGAATAAAATTATACTTCCAAAACTCAAGATCACTTTTATTTGAAATAATCCTGTTATCTCTGGCTAACCCAACGTTGAGAACATCAATTATCTTTATCCTGTTTCATCTCTCCTCAACCCAACATTCAGAAGGTACAAAAAGGAAGACGAGGAATTCATGATGATCCTTCTCTTGTCTAAGAATAAACTCAGGTCTTACCTTTTAAATTGATATTCAACTCTCAAAACTAAACCATCATCATCCCCTTTCAATTCTCCCCAGCCCAACGTTGAGAACATCGAGAAGGTGGACGAGGAATTCACCATGGCCCGGCTGTTTGTCAGCAAGATGAAGACAGAAGTGAAGACCATGTCTCAGAGATGCAAGATCCTTGAGGCAAGCAACGCGGAGAATGAATCTAAGATCCGCACCACGGAAGATGAGCTCGGAACCTGCAGGATGACCATTCAACAGGTAGGCTGCTCCTTTCAGTAATAAATGCTCCCATCAAATCTGTGTCTTTAGGGAAAACTCCATTGGATAAAAGAGCAACTTCTTATCTTCCCTTCCTAGCCCCTTATGTGCTTCCCCATGTTCTTGAACATCCCACAATTGTGTGACGTATGAGATGAACATGGCGAAGTTGACTGACCGTTGGTTATGTTACTGCGGCTGAATTTATGTTTTTAACATTGTATTTTCAACTTTAAAGGCAGCAATCCATCTCCTACAAATCTAAGGTCTCTTGGCTGGGTTGGGGATAACATGAAAGCTTACTCCCGGTTTCTTACAGCCAGTATGTGAGGTGTTTAGAACATCTGTATGCCTGACAATATACAATGATTGCAAGCAGCTGATCACAGTAACTTGGTATACAAATCTACAGAGCTTGTGGTGGAGCTCCAACAAGTTTTTCAGTAACTATGTCACAACTTTGCCGATGGTCCACCTATAACAGTACAACATGGCCGCACCCTGTGGGAGCAGACGATGCCTGAAGTTTGATATATTGGTGCTTTTAATTGAGTCAATTTAAGGCTACTCTGTGAGCCAAATTTGATGATCTATATATCAAATTAAAGAGTATTATATTCCAAAGATGATGATAGAGCAAGAAAACTTATGGGGTTTGGTTTCCTTTAATTCTTGATAGTGACAGAGCTTAATCCATTTGTTAAATGGGTATTTTCAGTCAAGCTGTTGTAATTAAATGTAAATATCCAGTATGACGAAGAATTTTATATGGTTTGATATGTCTTATGATATCCTCTTTACCTATGATATACATGTATGTACATGGAGGTTTGTTGTGATCTGGCAGATACATGTATGTCTTTGGACCATGAAGACATAGCTACAAATCACAAGCTACGGCGTTGAAATCCATGCCACAGTACCATACTTTGCCAAGCCTTTAATCCTAATCAGGGTATAAATCCCTTTGTACAGCGATTAAAAATATGAATATTAACCACTTGATGTATGTTCATATATTTTTTTTAATTGCACCTCTTCTTTGTTGTGTTCTTCCTTGCAGCATGAGGCTAAGATGAAGTCACTGTCTGAGAACATCCGTGAGACCGAAGGCAAGAAAAGACATCTTGAGGATAGCCTGGACATGCTGAATGAGGAGGTCGTGAAGCTCAGGGCCGCAGGTTAGTCATCACAATGACAGTTAGAATGACATTGAGAGTGACTGACATTGTCATTAACATTGTCAATGACAAGGACGCAAAGATACCGATGATGACATTGACATTGTCAATGACAAAGAATGTAGATACCAAGAGCAACATTGACACTGTCATTCTCACAAACAGAAGGATACCGACAGTGACATTGGCACTGCCAATGACAAAGGTTGAAGATATCAACAGTGGCATTGACACTGTCAATGACAGAGGTTGAACGATACTGACAGTGATATTGACACTGTCAAGGACAAAGATTGAAAGACACTGACAGTGACATTGACACTGTCAATGACAAAGATTGAAAGACAACAACAATGACATTGACAACAATTGACAACGACAACAACAATGACATTGACACTGTCAATGACAAAGAATGAAAGATACTGACCTAAACATTGACATAAACATTGACAGTGGTGTTGACAATGAGGAGGACAGTGAATTTGACAATGACATTGACACTGATGACAGTATCATCTATTGCTTTAATGATGAGAACATTAGTGACATTGAAAACATTGACAATGACAATTGACAAACTGACTTTGCCAGCAACATTGACAATAATATTGACAATGACAAAACAGTTTCATTGTCAGTGGTAGCGACTGACATCGACATTGACAATAAGAGGGTAGTGACTTTGACATTGGCAATGATAGTGACAATGCCAATATTAATGAAAATCATAGCGACTGTTAATGATTGATCAAGTCAGTTTCAGTGGCATTGACGATGAGAATGATAGTTGATTTGACCTTGATGACAATGAATTTGACACTGACAGTGGCAGTAATAACGACATAAAGAATCACGGTGACAATGGAAGGAAATGTTGCAATACTATTCACATAGACAGTGACATTGCACAATGACATTAATTCCTTCCGGGGGTAGCGGGGGTTCCTGTGGGACATATTGTCAATATTGTTTCCATATGTAAGATCCCAAACTTGAATCTTGGAAAGTTCTGTGATGTTATTTCTTTGCAATCCTTATCATGGCTTTGAGGGGGCTAACGGTGATGACATTGAAAATAATTCTCACTGGTGCCTAATCTCCTCGGTGCTTGCCAAACATGGTGCTTGCCAAGCATGGGGGACTTCAGAAGGAGAACAAGGGTACTTTCCCTCAGTATTCTTCAATCCATTCAAAACATCCTCCCCTGGATTGTTCAAGGGTCCCCTGTTTTCACCAGGCACCTGTATCCTGTAAATTTCAATCTCTCTGTTCCATCTGTGAAGCTCTTCTCTTTGGTCCGTTGTCTACCAATTCAGTTAAACCAGATGGGACTAGAACCATGTAAAAACAAAGGGAAAGCACAGTCTAGGCATTCCTCAATCTAATTTCCTTTGAGGAACTCGACTTTGAATGGTGTTTAAACCCAGGTTTGTGTTTTACTGAAATGTTGGTTTCAAATTTGAGGCGAATAAGGACTTTTGTGTTTTGTATACTGTAGATCATAATATTTATACCTCATTGTGTTTTCTTTGCAGAGGAAATGCGTCTAATGGATCAGGAAGACAAGAAACGTGAAGAGGAAGATAAAATGCAGTCAGCAACAGAGATGCAGGTTAGTATTTAAAGCCACACTGTCCTACTTGTAGCTACTTGCTCCCTCTATATAGAAAACTTCCCCAATCGGTGCCTGTTGGTCCCCGGTGATCTTCTTTTTCTTAAGTTAAATGAGAGCTGAGTTAATGAGATAGCCACCTGTCACAGTGACCTAGCTGGTTAGCTGGGTCGTCTATTCCTTTCTGGCTGAACTAGTACAGTCGGCCTTTGAAGAGAAGGTAGAGTTCTCCTAAAGTTGAAAACTTATTTCTGAGATTGTCTGTTCTTTCGCTTTCTGATTGTACATGTATGTGGAAGATGATGGTTGTGGCAGTGTGGACTATTACGTTGCAAAGTTTAATTAAAATTGCTATTGAATTGCACTCATATTTTAAATATTTGTTCAAAAATTTTGATGCCTTATGTGTGTGTGTAGTCCAATATACCCATATTCATCAGGGGTGCCTATCACTGTATGTGATTATTTTTAGAAAGATACATGAATTTGTTACAATTTTGATGATTCCAAAGTAAACAATTATTCTTAGGTATTGCACAATTTTATCTTTCCCCCAATCTTATAGACCATTTATTTCCCAATCCAATCCCCCCAAACTCTTCTTTTAGTTTAAAACAAAAGGAATAAGGAGTGTCATTTTGTGTCAACAATCCTTTCCCCATTCAAGCTACAAAAACAAGGATCACTCTGACATATTATCAGAATCAAAACTTTTCGGGTATCAAAACTAACAGTGTAATGTTCATGTGAGTTTTATCAGCTTTCCGATTTCCCCTGTAATTCAAAAGACCTATTCTTAACCTGTTTTTTTCTTCTTCAAGAAATGAATTTATCAGAGGAGTCTGGATCTTTGAATGTTTTTAACTACAATGTGGCACCATTTAAATACTGTGAATCATCATCATGCCTGAGTTGTTGTGTACTTAGTTACATACCCATGGGAAGGCATGTCATATTAGAACTCTGCTGTCTTCACTGGTTTGAACATGTATTGTCATTATACTATCATCTACTTGCCCTGTTTTATTCAAAAATGGAATAGTCTGTATCCTTTCTTGTTTTCTCTTCCTATCATATCTCTCTATATTCATCTCTCTATCTTTTTCCTCTCCTACATTGAAAATGATAGAATCGTAGAAATAAACGTAAGTATTCACCAATTGTTCAGGACGTCTTCATCGGGTGTGAAAAAATCCCAATCAAATTGATCTAACAATACAAATGGTTGTGAGACTTTCTGACTGAATCAAGAATGGATTGTGTTCCTTTTGTAGGCCTCAATGAGTGAGCAGTTGGAATCTCACCGTGATGCTCATCAGAAGCAGCTTGCAAACCTCCGAACAGAGATCAACGAGAAGGAGCACCAGATGGAGGAACTCAAGGAGTAAGTCCTTTAAAACAAATCTGTAGTATTAGTGCTTTGAGTCAGAGTTGTAAAGGTGTGTAGATTGTTTTTTAACAGATGTGTATCAATCAGATAGGTGTAGTGCTGGTTATTTTACCTGACTGCAAAGAAAGCATAAATGCTTGTTAGTAAGCAACCAGAGAACCGACAGCTATAGGACCTATATGAGAGACCTGGTAATGAGGAATAACGCCTTACCAAAGAGCACAAGCGCATCGCATTGGTTTAGAACATGGATAGCCGGATTAAGAGACCACTGCTCTACCAAATGAGTTATTGTGCCTCCTCATGATGAGATTATTTATGTCTGGACACTGACCGTTTATGTCACTACTCTGCCTCAGCCAGTTTTCAGGCGAAGATAGAGAGCTGACCTAGTGAGGGAACTGGTAGACCAACTCGTATATCCCTGTGTTAAATGAGAAGGAAATTCAAATTTTTAGAAACTCAAGGAGGTGTTAGTGCTTACCGGTGGTGTATAAGTGTCACTTGGTCAACAAAAAAGGAAATCCAAATTGAGCACTTGAGGGTTTAGTCTTGTCTGTAAAAGGTGCTAGTGTTTGTTGTCAGAAATGAAACATAACTTAATGTGTGAGTGAATTTTTTTGAAACTCTAATAATTTTGTCTTTTTGTCACATTTTTAAAATTGCTATTTTTTTGAAGATGATTGAATAGTTAGTACCCCAAACTTGTGACTGATTGTGTACATGATGTGATTGTTATTTGACAGTGCCAACCAGCGAATGACCCTTCAACATGAGAAGCTACAGTTGGATTATGAGAAGCTCAAGATTGAGGAGGCCGAGAAGGCTGCTAAGCTCAGAGAACTCAGGTGGGAATTAGCAGATATTTTTCAAACAGAATTTAATATTTATTTGACAAAGAAAGCCTTGCATTTATCTTTGATGTTCTAAATGAATTATGAGGTGACATGTATGTTGAACCAAGGACTAATGTTCATATGAAGAGAAAAATGAATGAACAAATTACAATGATTGATAATTTTCCTTGTGATGACTTACTGCTTTAGCCAAACACATTTGACGCAAATCTGAATTAGTCTCCTCACCATCTTCTTTGCTTTAGTTTTTTTTTTTTTTTTTTAAACCTGCACAATGCCACCTGGGCCCCATCTTATAAAGAATTGGCGATTGATCCAAATCAGTCGTAAGTCCTTTAATCAATCGCAACTTTGCAGTGACATAGTTGCGATTGATATCGTTCACAAGTAAGTTGCGATTAATGTCAACTCTTTGTAAGATGGGGCCCTGGTTAAAACTATTAAACATGTGATTCGTTGATCTCTCCACAGCCAACAGTTTGACAGACGTGAACAGGCCAAGCAAGACCTCAAGGGCCTCGAAGAGACAGTAGTAAGTACCGAAACAACCAAACGAATTACCCATCAGAGCGGCTATTTTTTTCCTTATTTATAGCTAATCTTGTGCTCTGGTAAATTTAATTACATCTAGAGAGAACTTGTTTGATGTTATTCCGAGTTGTTTCTGATGCAGTACAGTGTTGATAGGTTGTGTAGGTTGTGTAATCATAATCAGGTTATAGTATGCGAGCTTACAAGAACTTTCTTGAAAAGAAGTTAATTGAAGAAAAAAAAACTGAACTATTGCACATAGAGGCAACAGGGTGAGCATATGGGTCAGGAGCTCAAGCTCCATTTCATTATCTTTCTTTGCTCACTACTCAGCTACAAAGTACCTCACATTTTTAAACCAAAATTATTCAGTAAACATTGTTTATTTGTAGTTTTGAACCCCCAGTGTAAGTTTCATTTGATTTTGTTAGAACTTAATAGCATTTCATATTTTGTTTGTGTAACATATTTTGATTCAAGTATTTGATTCTCTTTCTTTGCAGGCCAAGGAGCTTCAGACGCTACACAACCTTCGCAAGTTGTTTGTGTCGGATCTGCAGAATAGGGTGAAGAAGGTGAGAACTTTTATTCAAATTCAAAGGGTGCTGGTCATTTTAAAGGCCAGTCATGATATGATGGGGTAAACGGCCTCGAAAAAAAACGCAGTTGTTTTTCTTTACGTGCATGAATGCCAACTGCGCGCAACAAAGCTCCTGTGTGTATTGACTGAGCTTGTTGTTATAAGACACAGAAATGTGCAGCGTATAAATTTTGCTTATTCATTTAAAAAAAAAAAACATTGCAGTTTGTCAGTTCATATCTGAACGGGGTTTTAACTCTTTGCTGGCTTTGGCCAACCTTTGGTTCACACAGTGGACTGCCACTGCCATCTTTTGTCACACTTTTTGTGTTCATGCATAAAATCCAATAAGAAACAGGGCAGTCTTCTCGGCTATTCGTCCATGGGGAATAAAGTTTTAAAAAGTTATTTCTGTGTAGCTAGAATGAATCAAATTAACCTCAAAAACTTTACGTAGCATTCTATGGGTGGAAGGTTGAGAAGTAGGAAGGAAATAAAAGACGACATGAAAGCCCTTCCTGCCCAGGAACCCAAGTCAAGAGTTCAGTTCCTTGCGGGCCTCATTGTGTGCTAGAATGGTAGGTAGATAGCAAGTGTTAATTCTATTTAATTTCATTAGAGAACTAAGGGAAGAGCATCCTATTGAAACAAGATGATGTATACATGTATATATAGGAAAGAGATGATGAATATATATAGGAAGGAGAAGATGAGTATATAGGAAGGAGATGATGAATATATTGGATTAATGCAACAAGGTTAGCCTCGGGAGTAGTTTAGAATGCCGACCCTTCCCGAAACAAGACCCTTGCTCTAACGACTGAGCCATTTGTGCTTTACTCCTTCAGGCTCTAGAGGGCGGCGATCGTGACGATGACTCTGGAGGAAGCCAGGCACAGAAACAGAAGATCTCCTTCTTGGAGAACAAACTGGAACAACTCACCAAAGTTCACAAACAGGTAAAAACATTTGAGCAAGAAACACCGATGAGAAGTTGTAATTGTTAGTTGTTATAACATTTTAAATCCTTTCACCGAAAAAGGGGATGAAATGTTCTTCAGAATACCACCCTATATGTAGTTGTCTTGGAAAGAAACATTTAAAGATGCTGGGGGAATGAAGTATGAAACAATTAGATGATACAAGTGATGGAATAAACAGAGGATCAAGAGAACTTGCTGTTCGGTGTCGAAAGAACAATAATGGGAAGGAGAGTTGAGAAGAGAAGATTTAGTAAATATGTTTCGAGATGATAATACAGGAAAAATGTCATATTTAACCAGGTTATTCTTTTCTCTTTGTTTTTACAGAAGGATAAATGGCTGTAAACTGCTGTTTTCCATTTGAATTCTGTATACATTTAACGCTATGTAAATGATACCTGATGTTATCATTATCAGGTTTGCAGTCAAGGTCTAAACCGTCATTTTTTTCTTCTTCTTGATTACAGTTGGTGCGAGACAATGCAGACTTGCGATGCGAGCTGCCCAAGCTTGAGAAGCGTCTCCGAGCCACATCGGAACGTGTCAAGGCCCTGGAGATGTCTCTCAAGGAGACTAAAGAGGGTGCCATGCGTGATCGCAAGAGGTTTGTACTCTATCATTTTGTTTGTATTTGTCATTCTTGCAGATCACTGAAAGAAACAAAAGTGGTGCTATTGTTAAACCTTAACCAATAACAAATTAGAGTCTGCCGGTTGCTTGTCATAGTCAATCATTAATACTACATATGTAGTATTCATAAAGTGGCTACTAGATAAAATGGGCATTAAACAAACAGGGGGGTGTTTCACAAAGATCCACAGTAGAACTTAACTTTAAGTTGGATTTTGAAATTATGCAGAACGTTTTGTAGCCTTAAAATGCAATTTATTCAAAAGCAGAAATTAAAGTATTTCAGCCTTTTCATAAATTCCACATCAAGAACATGAAATTTCCTTGACAATAGAAAATATGAATGACTTGAATCAACATTTTATTCTTTCCATAATTGTTAAGTCCAACTTAGAGATAAGTTTAACTTAGGATCTTTGTGAAACACCCCCTTGTATTTAAACTAACTGGGTATTAGACTAACTGATCAATAGACCAAATGGGTAGTGGGCTTATAGGAGATTAGACCATGTGGAAATCAGACCAAATGACTAATAGCCGAAATGGTCATTAGACCAAATGATAAGTAGACAGAATGATTATTAGATCATGTGGATAGTATATGGGTTGGGTGTAGACCATATGGGAATAGACCAAACGGCAATTCACCCCAGCGGACATGTTGTACTTCACAATAATGATTATCTAAAGGACAGTGAGGCTACAACTAGATGACATTGCTTAGCCTTTTTAGGCGTATTAGAAGAACATTTAATTCTCATTTTTTACATTTATTTATCTGTTTGTTTGTATCAGGTATCAGCAGGAGGTTGACAGGATAAGAGAAGCTGTCAGACAGAGGAACTTTGCTAAGAGGGGTAGCAGTGCTCAGATTGGTAAGTTTACAAACAGAGATATTGAATAATAATAGGTCAATTTATGAAATCATTCCCAAATAATATACAAATAATAATAGCTTTTATATAGCGAGAATTACAATTAAATCTCTAAGCGCTTCCAAACCTGGATATTATTACTCTCGCTTTAGCAGTGCTGCCATTATAGCGCTCTAGCATTCCAAGGAATTAATTCCTGCCAGGTACCCATTTACATCACCTGGGTTGAGGCATTCTAATGGCTTAAGCGTAAAAGGCACAAAGGGAAATGATGATTTTATTCTCAGGCCTGCTAAGAGTTTCATGTACCTGGGTACCTCCCATTTGCAACGAAATGCATGCATAAACTACTCCCAAATTGCTTTTACCTATATCTTGAATGTCATCTCGATGTTCAAACTCACAATATCCTGTTACTGTCAGTAAGTATTCACCATGGTTACAGACAATTTTTAGTAACCCGTTGATATCGTTATCTCTTCTCCCCCTTCAGCCAAGGCAATCCGAGCTGGTCATCCACCCCCATCCCCCGGAGGATCGGCTGGCATCAGGGGTGGCTACTCCGGCATCAGGGGAGGCGGAGGATCCCCCGTCATCAGGCCCCCTTCTCACGGGAGCCCAGAACCCATCTCACACAACAACAGCTTTGAGAAGTCGTAAGTTGATAACTTCTATTTTTATTATATTTTTTTGCCTCATGAGCCATGCATGTACAAATATGTTTTTAAACGTATGAGAGCATATAAGCATTGAAA
>BEXV01001301.1:76697-90942 GCA_003118195.1 Hemicentrotus pulcherrimus
GGGGGGGGGGGTGGGAGGGTGTTTATAAGATATAATAATAATAATAACAATCTGTATTTAATAGAATACGAAATACGGTCTCTAAGCAATTGTTACCCGGTCAGCGAATTCATTCATGCTCAACGTGCACCATCTCCACTCCCTGGGCAGTGTTTGTACCATATGGTCTCTGTGAAGGCATATGGCAAATACAAACAGAAAGGCTTTCGTCATCCTACCAGATCCCCATTTTACATTAGTGCTGTGTCGGGTATCGAATCTACGACCTTTGCATTTCAAGTCCAGTGCTTAAACCACTAGACTATGTCACCTCTAAACCTTTTGCCGTTCATTAATCTCTATGTGTTTTTTTTTCCTTCAAAAAAAGAAATTCATCTTTTAAATATGGACCGTCCCTTAAACTAGTAATTAACTCATTTGTATTGGTTTGAATGCATTTAATATTCCATACTTTTGAAATTCCATGCATTTTCATTGTAAAACTTTCAGATAATTTCTCTCTAGTTAAAATGAGGTTCCTAGGCACCATACTAATTACTTATTATCCTTTTTCTTGTTATGTCTGTAGACTGAATCCCAACGACGCTGAGAACATGGAGAAGAAGGCCAACAAACGCTTGCCCAAACTGCCACCCGGTGGTGAGTATTCTGCCCAATACACTGTGGTTTTGTTCTATTCATAAATCTGCTTGTAGATGAGTCCGACAAGCATTAACATAGGAACAAAAAAGATGACACTGAATTTGTTGTCTCCCTCATGATTTTGGTGCATCCATTTTTTATTTATGGGACTACAGTTGGCATTAAAAAGATCCTGTAACTTTGTCTCAGATTTTGAAAAAAAATCCTGGATTCAGCTAATGCTGCAATGATAATTTCAAACCTTCAGGTCAGTCAGGAATCCCATGACTATTACAAGCCGATCGCCTGTCTGATTATCAAGATATTTGTTGTTGGAAATCCAAGGTTCATTTTTCGTTCTCCTAACGGGTTTGATAATACTACAGTATTTTGGAGAAAATAAGTATGGTAAGGTCACTCACTATTTTGAGGCACTTCCTTAAAATTGTGAAGCACAAAATTTGTAGGGCTTTAATATTACACCATATCACAGACACTAATAACGCTTAGGGTCGTTCATCTTAGATTTGTAAAACTGGAAACATTGATAAACAATGCTTTTAAAATTGAATAAAAAAAGATGACACTGGTTAGTTGTCTCTCTCGTGATTCTGTTGCGTCCATATTTTTATTAAGGAAGATTAAAGATTCAAGTTTTATTGTTCACATTTTATCTATACATATACATCTACAATGTGAACATTGACAAAACATGGTATTGCATGTAAGACATTTTCTCTATGAATGTATTGGAATTTTAAAAATTGTATTGAAACTGTATCTCCCTCTATATTTTGTGAAGTCATGTATTTGAATAAACAATCTCTATAAAAATGTATTTTCATAGTTCAGTGATACATTTTGTTATACATGGCTTTGTCATGTAATAATTAATGATTCCAGAATAGAAATGGAGAATAAACCACTATGAATAATAAATTGATTTTGTTTTTCATCAGGTAAAAATTTAACAGAATCCGACATAGCTGCCATGAAGGCACGAAGCAGCAAGGCAAGAAATAACACACCTGGGAAAGCCCCCTTAACTAGTAAGTTGATCACACTTGTAATGATTTATCTTTATTTTAATTCACATAATCTGGAAACTGCCGTACATTTGCTGAGGTTACCTAATGAATTTAAGCAATTAAATTTTGTGGCATATTAAAAGATGATTTTCATATTTTCGTATTGGAAATTAATGTTTCTCCTTTTACAAAGTATTGATACCCTTACTTGGGGTATTATTCTCTATTGTCAAGTAGGATGTATTGCATCTTGATATTATTATTATTTTATTAATTGTATATTATTAGTATTATTAGTATTATTAGTTTTTTTATTTTTTGTCTTTTTGAGGAGGGTTGAATTTGAAGGAAATAATTATAGATTTCAATTGAAAACCATATTGTCATCTACATTAACAAGTAAAGGATATTATTGCTAGGTCAGGTAAACCTCTGAGAAAATTTAAAATGTTGATACATGTGCTCATTTCACAGTCAATCTCATGGACTTAAACTTGAAGTTAATGCATTTTTTGTATCCCCCTTGTTCGTTTTCTCTCTCTCTTTCTCTCTCTCTATCTATTTACCCAATCTCTCTTTTTCTCTCTCTTTCTCTCTATCTCTATCTCTTCAATCTCTCTTCCTCTCTCTTTCTCTCTTTCAATCTCTCTATCTCTATCTTTCTATCTATCTATCTCTATCTTTCTCTTCAATCTCTCACTCTCTCTATCACTGTGATAACGTTGTGCAGCTAGCGGAGAGCAAGGGAGCTAATGCGTGAGCCCCAGTTTTCATCTGAATCGATACTCGTAGAGTAAGGATTCTACCGATACATCATGTGCAACCGTTACTTAGGTAGTAGTAATAGAGAATCAAAGTATATATGCATTGTACATTGTAAACACAGGAATGGGTGTAGTGCTCGTATATTATATGAAACTCACTTGTGTTCACACATTAAAATACTGCATTAAAGCTTGACTCCTGTTAATACTGTAAGAATAAGGTACTCAAAGTTTTCTTCACATGCAGAAAATTGTATTAACACTAAATTTATGTAGTGTTTTTATGAATAAGGTAATGAAATTTTGTGTTCACACATTCACACTTGGCTCATTATAGTTGTTTAGGAATAAGGTACTCAAAATTGTGTTCACGCATTAAGATATACACTTGACACATTGTAGTGCTATAAGAATGAGGTACATTATACGCAAATTTGTGTTCACATAGCAAGATATTGCATTTACATGTGACTCGTTGTAGTGCTCCAAGGAAGCAGTACTCAAAGTTGTGTTCACACGTCAAGTTATTACATTCACATGCGAGTGTGTGGTATTTCAAATCATATGGTACTCAAATCCGTGTTCACACTGTCTATTCCATTCAGCGATTGTAAGACTACATGAAAACATGTGTGATTGCAAGAGTTTCGGGTGTAATTTGCAGTTGGGATATCAAAACGTGTAATATTACAGATTGAATGAAGTCTATTTGGTAATTTTCAATACCAATAGATGCAAAACAGATGAGTCTAAAATGTAAACTTGAACTGAGTTGTTGTTGTTGTTTAATTAGCTCTTGATTATATCTGCTCTGTATGATGGCTTTCAAAATATCGAGGACAAATAGAAAAAGAAAATTAATTGAGAATTACATGTACTGCATGTAGATCAAGCAATTTCACTGGAAATCATTTTCAAGCATTTCAATTTTGTAGTGTGAAACGATTGATTGTAGTGGGTATTATGTATTGTAGTGCAATAAAGTCGGTCCCATCCAATGCTTTATGATACACCAACTTATGGCATCTGTGTAGTGTATACATCATTTAATGTAATATTATGTTGAAATAAGTTGTTATTTCACCAGGAGACAATGAAAATTAAGAGCATACAAGTCTTTTCAATACAATGTTTCATTTGAGGTGGGATTTTATAAATGGGCTCTTTGGTATTTTGGATGGCTCTTCTTTTGTCCATTATCTAGTTAAATATCAAGAATTTTTGTTGCAGGATATTTTTTGGGGTAAAATTTCACATTATGTAGTGATAATGTAATGTAGCATAAATCTCTTCTGAATTCTTAGGAAAATAGTAGGAAAATATCTGTCACCCTTCCTGATTATATGCTATTTTGTAATAAAGGCCCAAACTTTTTGTGATACATAACTATTTACAGTGGGCTTTAAGTATCTTGCACCCAGTGAAATCACATCTTTATTGTTAAGAATAGGGTGAGGTATTGATACAGATTCTCTCTGTTTTTATATGTCAAAAAATCGAGCCCAAATAGATATGCACCTGAAATTAGCACCAAGATAGGTTCTGGTTATGCGTCTTGTGAGGCTAAATCATTCTCCATCTTAAAAAATTCCAATTGGAACAAATTTTTCACTATGTCCACTGACTATAGAATGCCAAGTGTCAACCATTCCATTCTGTCCAAATTAGAGTAATTATGTAACAAAATTAATACTATTCTGGTTTAATGTAGCGCTTAATACATCAACAATGTTTTTAAGATGTAATATTACCCCAGTCATTGGATTCAGGCTTGCTTGAACACGATGAGTGCACATTCTCAACTCCCTGGGGAGCAAACTAGCCAGGTGCAATTTTACAGAAGCATAGCAATGCTGAGCAAACTACAATGAATTTCCGGGAGAAGAATGTCAAATGGGGATTAATGTCTTGCCAAAGGACGTTAGAGTTTGACTGGGATTGGAATCCTCAACCTTACAATTGAGTGTCAAGAGAATGAACAACTATACCATGACAAGTAAGCTATGAAATGAAAAAAGAAAATTTCATGATATGGTCTATATTTCTTCATTCATATAAAAGTAAATCATATTTGATGGATAAATATAGATTGCTACTTAGCACATAGTAGATAAGTGGACTAAGACAATCAGTATAGGTTTAGTAGTAGGTTTGAACCTAGCCTAAAATACCCAATTTAAAATTCAAGCCTACAGATGTTCATGTACGAGTCTAATCTCCTTACGTGTATAGATTTTATTTCAATTTTCTGATATCAATTGTACGTGTATATCTGAAGTGTGCTCTGCTTTTTGAAGAGACAAATTTGTATAATGTTGTAGAAAGGTATTATGTTGTAGAAAGGCATTATATTTTTTCCCCTTTTCATTTGAAGAGGTAGAAAAAGATTAAACCAAAGTTAGAACCCTGGTCGCCATATGTATGATCGTCAATTTTTTTCTTGTTAGAGAGCATTCTAGAAACAATGCCTAGAAGATTCAGCTTTCGCCATTTCTCTGCACTTCTTTCTTTTTTTTATTAGAATGCAAGTTAGATGAATGTTTTCTTCAAATTCACATCAATTGTCTTTTTTGTTTTCAATTTCATCATCATTACTAGATGTTATCAGCCTTTAATACTGATTATTTCTTCAAAGAGAAGATTTTTTTTAGATAACAGAAAAACAAAATTGTATCACTCTTATTTGTTTTAGTTTGGAAAATACCTGTATGATAAACTAGATCAATATTTTTAGGCTTGTCAGTATTAAGGAGTTTAGTTTGTTCCAGTGCTCCAGTGAAGCACCTTTGCGTGTGTCGTACAAGAGCCTGGTATCAAGTCTAACCCTGCTGATATGAAATGCATTCAGACAGACTCACTTCTTTTCAAATTCTCTCTTTATTTTATTTATAAAGTTCTTGACAGATATATTAAAGAACATTCCAAATAGGATTTTTATAGTATGAAACTTATTTCTTATTTCCGTTTGGCAAATGGTTTTTAAAATGTGTAATTCAAGTCATAAATATCTTGATAATCATAAAGGCAATCAGCTTGTAAAAGTCATAGGGTTCCTGACTGACCTAAAGGTTTATAATTATCACTGCAGCATGAGCTAAATCCAGGATTTTGTTTCAGAATCCGAGACAAAGTTGCTGGATCCCTTTAAGATTGAAAAGTGCAGAGAAATGGCGACATATGGGTAATTCAAGTGAAAATGGAATAGAATTATCCATATACAATGGCAATGGTCAGAAGTGAACTGGGTCACACTTACACACTGACCTCAGGATGTACTATCAACACTATATTGAATTATGATATATATATCTATTTCATTCATACTTGTTCTATAATTAATGATGCCTCATCTTGTAAAGCTATGCTTTTATTCAGTGCGCAGAGGTGGTGACATAAATGTATTATCAATGTTTGTGAAGAAAAAATAAATGTCTATATAAGAAGAAGTCAAGGTCATTCATAGACCTTTGAACTTTGAACTCTGGGAGGTGGCCAGTTGTATGTACTCTAGCTCTAGTTGTGTGTGTGTTATTTGTATGTATATATTCTCTACGATCAGCTCACAAATTATGTCACGTTTTTTGTAATCAATATTTTTAACATGATATGTGTAGCTACATCTCGGCGCTGTAATACATGAATTTAGCTTTTCGGGGATAGATTTTCAATATTCGGTATATGCAGTATATTTAAAGGAAAATATGAAATCAAATTTCGTCCTAGACTTGTATCTGATTGCAGAGTAGTATCCATGGCTGTGATGTCATTGGTGATAACTTTCATAATGTTTACTGAGAGGCAGAAGGATATTAACTCTGCAAAATTTGATATGAGGTAACCTCCTTCTGAATCTCAGCTGACAAGATATTGTCATAATGTAGAGTAGTTGTTATGATTTGACACAGGTAAATTCTTAGTCTTAAGAAATCTTGATCGAGAATTCAATTTATGTGAGAGAAAGTGAACAGAAAATGTTATTGATGATGAAGGGACCATTTTGTTTTCTTCTGCATAGTAACTATAATCAGCCATGTAAAGTTATAAAATAATACTCCTTTAGGATAACACCCAAAGTCTTGGTTCTATATGCTATATGATAGTTGAATCCAAAGATTTGTTATTACTAGTTATGAAACATGTAGCCTTATAGATGTAGTTCCCCCTTGATTATGTTTTGTTTTTAGTACTTTATATTGTTCTATCACAATATTTGATTTGGCAAAAATAACAAAATATTTCATATTTCTGTATAAGCAGTGAGAAAGAGAGAGAAAAAAAAGGGATTAATTCCAATAATATTGTATTAAAGTAAAATGTATATATATATAACTTTGATTGTAATTTTCCATATTTAACAATCCATCGATGACCTGTATAAAAAGCATCCACCCTATCCTCGTAAAATTAGCTGTTGACTTTAATGATGTATGACACCCCCCCCCCCCCTTGAGTTGTGCTATTGTAGGCTGTATATTTTATAGTGCAAACTCTACTAGAATGAGAATACATTATCAAAAAAGATTGAATTGTATATATATTTAAGTCACAGATTCATCAGTAATTCATGCACAGTTTCATTTTAATGACAAGCGCACCATATACTTAATTTTCGATGTGATGTTGAAGAGTGAGACATTGCTGTACATAAGATGCCAATCCCTTCCATTATGTGTGTGCGTATTAGAATTTCTGTACTGCATATTGGAGTATGTTTGTAACACTCTTGTGTCTGGTTTACTGTTTTAATCATTGAGGATGCATATTCATGAAGTTGCACTTACGAACTGTTGCATATTCATGCTTCCTCTCACAGATTTATTTGTTAGATCATTCTGATTGTAGTGGAGGTGATAATGAAATATTTTGATCCATATTTCAAGCATAAAGAGAAGGCGGTTTCTGAAGAAAATCTGATTATCGCAATGAGATGAAATTACAGCGTGTGGTATTGTAGAAACAAATTGTATTAATTGCAGTGATATAAATATTTCAAGTGTATACATTAGTCTAAAAGATATATTTCCCTCTGCTTTGGGGTTTATGTGTACATTTACTGTAAAGAAAGAAAAGAGAAATAGACTTGGCTTAAAGCACTGTAGGCCTGTAGCGATGTAAATGTAGGATAGAATTATAGCATAGTATTTGCAAAACAAGAAAAGGTATGTACATTGTGTTGTAAATTACTGCCATTTATTATGTTCAGTTTATTGACTTATGTTCAGTTTATTGAATTATATTCACTTTATTCAATTATGTTCAAAAAGATTATTACATGTTCTCTAGAATTATTTTGTAATGAAAATGCTGAATGTATGTTGCATGAAAGAGTACGAAATGGAAGTGAAAATGTGATCAACAGTGTTTAGTGTCTCCGTCATTCAAAAATGACCATTTTTGCAAAGACAGTAAATAGTCAAAGTGTAATATTTGTTCCAAGCAAATAATATTTTGTGTTTTATTTGTCGAATAGTGTGGGTTATTATCATTTTCGTTTGCTTCCTATGATGTTTCAGTACATTCACACATTTATGTAGAGTGCAGTAAGTGACCGGGTTTTAATAAATTAAATTTTAAATGTATTGTCAACGTTGACATAATTATTGACTATAATCTCAAATATTGTAGTTTTACATATCATCTGAAAGAAGCAAAATCTTTTAGTTCATCATTATTTCCTTGTTCCTTCTTAAGTGAGGCAAATTTCTGAAAAGGAAACAGAATTCCACCATTTACCAAGGAGCTCTGAAAAGATGAAGTGGTCTCAGTGTATAACCATAACATATTAAGATATCTGTCAAACAGGATATGATTAAACCATTTATCTCATCATGTTTCTTGCCGTACGCAGACATCAGTGTCACTTACAAACTACAAAATCCAATAATAGACCCTATATTGTATAGTAAGAGCCAGAAAGACCTTAACTTGTGTCATTTTATGTCACGTTAATGCCTTTCTGGTTCTCAGCAGATAATGTAATGTCTTCAACAAGAAGAAAAAAGGAAATTATCAGTGATATCCGAACAGTATCAGTCATTTGATAATGTAGTTTAGAGCTAGCTCTACACAGTTCAATCTGAACTCAAAATGATCACTGACTAGATGTTAACAATTGTGGGAAGTTAGGACCATAGGGGTGGTATTTAATAATTATCATTCAATCTTTCTTTTATATTATTTATGATTTTTGTTTCCATGATTTATTTTATGTTTGATTGAAGATGGGATGCCCACTGCAGACCAAAATGAATAAAATCTGATCCTCTGTGGGATCTATCAATAAAATGCAGTTTGCTTTTTGTTCTTTTAATTTGCTTTTGTTTATCCGCGTCACTTTCATCCTAGATCATCTCATTCATTTAAAAAATTTTTTTTTTGTCTGACATTACTCTTTTTTGTCACTGTTGCATGTTTTTCTCCTCTTTGCCTGCTTTACGTCGTTGGTAATGGTATAGCCATCCCCACTTCTCCTAACTCAAACCTAAATCTATTCTACATGCTGACTCTGATACCCAAGACTTAAACCCTTATTGTAATCCTGCTCCTAAATCTTGGATGGATTAAATTATGATTACACAAAGATTTCTTTTCTTCAGAGTAAGGTGCATATCCGTAGTTGTAAAATGCAGTGTGTGTGCATTATCACTTAATAGGTCTATGTTTTATGCACAAGTTAACAGTAGATTGTGATTATGCTCATGATAACATGAAACAAAACTGCTCCAAAACTGATTAGCCAAAAGCAATTACAGAAGGGTAAGTAAAGAATTGGATGAAAAAGAAACCAGTTAAACAATCCTGAAGCTCTATTGAGTAAGGCACTAAATTTGTCATCAATTTAAAAATGAAACTAAGGAAAATATAATTATTACATTAATTACAATTAGAACTTGAGCTGGATAGGATCTAACACTAGAGAAAATACATTAAGGACTTTAATCAAAGTTGCAAGTATAAAGGGAATTAATTTCTGTAAATAGGATATAGATCAATGAGAATAGTGATGATTTCTAGCTGAAGAAAACATTTGTCAATTTGTTGAGTGTTGGTGATTTGTAATCACTAGGCCTATTTCTTCAATATTTGCTTCATTATTGGTCTTTCCATTGTATAAACATCATTTAAAAAAATGCTATCTATACCAGTAGTGCATACTTGGGATTAATCACCAAATAAAGAAAACTTGATCCGATCATTACATAATGATTACTTGACAAATATTCACGGTACTGAATGAATATTCATGGTTAAATGCTGATGAATATTCATGTATAATGACTAATGACATGTTGCTCCATGTTGCAATTGTACATTGCTATCCAAGTTTTGTGTATTGTTAAAGAGTCGATTCACACTCGCATTATATTCACCGTTGTGTATGAGATTTGTTTGTTCCCTAAACGTTGTTAAGAGGATGATGTAAACAGCTGAATAAACTACAAGCAATTCAATTTTCAGTTGAGTGTGCTTTTTATTTAAAATGGATAATGAAGAGACTGCAGCCATTACAAATGTAACACATTTCAGGGAGAGTGACATATAATTTCTTGTCATCTCTCCTTTTTCCTTCACTTTCAGTCTCATTCTTTCCCATTGAAGCTCCTCCTCCCCCCTCTCTCTCTCTTCCTCTCCCCTCCCTCTTTCTCTCTCTCTTCCTCTCTCTTCCTCCCCATTCCCTCTCTCTCTTCCTCCCTATTCCCTCTGTCTCTCTCTCCCCCTCTGCCCCTCTCTCTCTCCCCCTCCTCCCCTCTCCCTCTCTTCCTCCTCCCCATTCCTCCACTTTCCCCCCTCCTCCCCTCTCCCTCTCTCTTCCTCCCCCTTGTCTACCCCCTCTCTCTCCGTTTCTCACTATCTTATTCTCTCACTTTTTCTTATCCTCTAAGCCCACATCTCTCTTTCCCGTCACAATGTTCTTGTCTCTTCAGACCCTCCAACCAGATCAGATACTGCAATTGCTATCCAAGTTTTGTGTATAGTTAAGGAGTCGTCTTGTCTCTTGAGACCCTCCAACCACATCAGATACTTCAATTCCCAAAATATACTCTAAATTTTGAACAATTTTTCTGTGTCTATTGAAGTGAACAAAATCTACAAACAGTACAAGGGTGTCATAACATTGATTAATTTAATCAGTTTCTGTAATATTACCTTCATTAAAATTGCTTAAAAGCAAAAATGAGTAAAAATACAAATGAGATAAATAGGAAAAATATATAAGTCATCTATAAACAACATCAAAAGTTTAATTCCTATTAGTATGCAAAATACAGCTTTACTTCATAAAAAAGGTTTTTACAAAAATCACACAATATGATTCATAATAGTCATAATTAAACCATTTGATGAGTATTTCAATTCCTAGGTATACAGCATGACAAACATGACAATTGTTTCATTAAATAGTTTGGTACAAATATATATTTTAAACTTTGAACTACCAAGAGAAATTGTTCCACAAAAGCAACTACAGCTATAACCATGATTTGATTTCTATTTAAAAAAAAATCAAAATGAATTTTAAGCTAAAATGTACATGAAAAGAATATATTATAATGTTTTTTTATTTGCATGTATTTGCTAAACTGATATAGGGGGGAAATTACCAAGGAAACAGAATTCTTGAACATAAATGATTAAAAAACATGCACATGAAATGATGTCCAAGGCTACAGTGCTCCCTATATTAAACATTGTAGATATTTAAATTCTTGTAGAACTTTCACCAATCATTTCATCAAATAATAAATATGAAAAAAATTAATAAATACAACAAAACATTCTAATTTGATTCCCTGATATATATTACATTTATGC
This sequence comes from Hemicentrotus pulcherrimus, assembly GCA_003118195.1. Lineage (NCBI taxonomy): Eukaryota > Metazoa > Echinodermata > Echinoidea > Camarodonta > Strongylocentrotidae > Hemicentrotus > Hemicentrotus pulcherrimus. The sequence goes on from BEXV01001301.1 coordinate 87,925, forward strand.
ATGACAACAGTACCTGACAATGAAAACAAGAATTACAGAGGAACAGTGAATGAGTTGTACATGAAAACTCAAAAGGAGCTCTTGGGAACAAAAATTATTTTCACACTGGCAACTGCTGTGTGACTACTTCATACAATTTCCTTGAGACAAGTCTAATATCAAAGAGTATGAAGAGTAAATATTCACAATTGAATGATACACGCTTAAAAATGACAAAAACATGGGCATTCTTACTACCCGATAATATGTCATATTTGCCATCGATGGAATGCACTTTTAATATCAAAATTTATAAAAGTGGCAATGCTAAGGAGAACCGTATCGCACTACCCTGTTTGAAATTCAATTTGAATATCTTCTGGAAGTGTCCGAATAGGTAAAGTGGAGAGGCTTGGAATTATTCAGATGAGAAGAAAAGAAAGGCATTGATGTAGACAAAAAATTGAGGAAATAAATAAAGAAGAAGGCAACAATGTCCAACGAGAAGTAAAGATAATTCAATACACACACATGTAATGTAATTGCTTTCACACACTTTTTCTTCTACGTCAAATAAAATTGAATACTAGCAAAAGTTTACAGTCACACACATTATACAGTACCACATTTATACATAAATTAGTTCAATGTTGATATTTCCACAACATTATTTCATAATCAAAGAAAAAAAATCCAAAGGCGTTGAAAATAAATACATGTAAATCTTTTGGGATTATAAGCTATGGTATATGGAAGAAAAAGGTGTAGTGAATTGAGCTTTTCTAAGGTCAGCTTCAATAACAATAACAACCTACAGTACAGCTGCACATTCTAAACATTCTTTTAGTTTATTTCATCCGAGGAGCCACACAGCGACAAGAGGTTATTTTTAGTTACTCCAATCGGATCGCACCTTATTGTTTTAATGAGCCAATCAACACACCTTAATTAGCGCACTTGGAAAAGTCTCCACACGAGAATTTTATTTACTTCTCCTGTCATCGTTTTCGACACTTGGCCTCGGACAGATTTTTATAGGAAGAGTTCGGACTTAACAACAAGCGTTATTTTGTGAGTTTCATTTCAATATCGGACTTAACAACAAGCGTTATTTTGTTAGGTTTCGTTTTAATATTGAACTGTAATATAAGGCTTGTGTGCCTTCTTCATTCGCGTTCGCTCCACATGTGTACACATGTAGCTGAGTCATCAATCACCTTGCGACAAGTGTTATTCTTCCTCGAGTCCTGCGTGATTCCTTTTCCAGTTTAGTCATTGACTCGCAATATCAGCCAGAAGATAAAACAACGGTAAGAATATTCATTGAGTTTATCCATAACATATATTCCTACAAAGGTATACCCACCAAGGTTGATAGAGTTCTGCTTCTGTACAGGTATTTACATGAAAACCAGCCCCCCTTCCCCAATAAAAAACCGAATAGAATGAAATAAAATAATGATACAAAATTGTGATTGTAACATATTAGTCTTATAAAAAGAGATGATATATTACCTCAGTCTCAGTGGTAAAATATAATGGGGCCATGTATTATAAAGCCTTTTGATTGATCATAAGGTTAATATTGAGCGAAGTCTATGGCATATAGCTCATCATGTATTTATCAAACATATGATCTATCATAATGCTTTATAACACGTGTAGTACCTCTAACAATATTACACACAGTCACATACTTACGCAGGACAAAGGAAGGCACTTATGGCTATTTTTAAATATTTTTGAAAATCATCACAAACTTCAGACATAAAAATTGATTTCCACCTGGGAAATTCCAGTTAGTAGGCCAACAAAACCAACAGCCCAGAAGACCAACAGCCCATTAGACCGACAGCCCATTAGCCCGACAGCCAATGAGATGAGACAAACAAGACTGGTCTGGTCAAGTACCCTCCAAAATGTTGTTATAACGGTGCTCAAGACCAAGCCAAGTTCGAGCCAAGATCAAACTGAAGATAAAGACGAAGATGAAGATGAAAAAATCAAAGAACATCAACAGAAATCTGGTGACCAATCGTTATTGTTATGCAAAAGGTTTTTATATTCCAAACAGTTATAGAAATAAAATATCAAAACGGCCATGATTTTGAGAAGTTTCTTTTGGAAAACTTCAAAATAAGGTTGTATTATATTGCCGTGTGTAAGACTCTGCGCAAATAAAAGTCTCAAGAAATGGTCTTTATTCACATGACTGTATCATCAAAGATTCTTTAAGAAGGAAACACCTGTAGGGATTAAAATGATTTAAAATTCATGGCAGTGTAAAATTACTTTGTTTACTCCGAAGAAGGATGCCACATACCTTTTAAAATCAAATAATATAATATATGATATGTTTAAAAAAAACTATATCACATTCATGCTTCAATTTCCAATGTTTACCATTTTAAAGACAAATTTTTGGCTCATTCTCCAAGCATTTATCAAGTCGAATGATGACAATTATGATAGATTTAATAATGATAATTTATTGTCATCATTCAGCTTGTTAAAGGCATGGAGAGCAAGCCAATAAATTGTCTCTAAAATAATAAACGTTGGAAATTCAAGCATGTTGACCTGTACAATTTGAATACATACATATGTATTTAAAAAGTTGTTGTTATATTTTATGTTATTCACACTAGGTCGAATAGAACGACATTGTCCGGTATGTAATGCACCAACAGCAATGCTTGCAAAGCATCTTCGGAGAAAACACAAAAACCTTAATGAAGAGGAAATATGGGGCTACATATATCAAGCTAGGAAAAAGTAAGGATATATCATCAACTAAATCATTTTGAATACCGCTAAGGACAAGGATAAGTTGGAAAAGGTACAGAGGAGGGCTACGAAACTTGTCAAAAGTCTGAGACACTTAAACTACTCAGAGAGACTTAAAGCACTGAAAATCCCCACTCTACAGTTCAGACGGAAACGATCTGACATGATTCAAGTGTTCAGAATAATGCACCAGTTTGATAATCTTCAAGAACAAGACTTCTTCAGCAGAACAAAGTGCAGTCGCACACGTGG
>BEXV01001302.1:25984-38951 GCA_003118195.1 Hemicentrotus pulcherrimus
CCCCCCCCCCCCCCCCCCCCCCCACTACACCCACACCACACACCCTTTCACAGAAACACACCTGTTCCCGTTTGTCCACCTGTACTAGAGAGCAAGAAAAAAAAAAGCATGTAGTTTGAACACACCTGTTCAGGTGTGTCCACCTGTAATAGAGAGAAAGAAAAAAAAAACCCACATGTAGTTTGACCGTGTGTACTAGCGCCATCTTTCGTCACGAAACAACTTATCCGTTCCTTATTGACACAGTGTACGATTTTATTTCCATTGTGGTCCGTCTGTCAGCCCTATCAATGCCCATATTTAACTTAAAGGAGCTACACAAAGAAAATTCACTAACAACTCATAATTAGAACAAATTACATATGGATGGAAAGATTGCCTCATAAAAGGGCACTAATATAGCACATCGACACGGTTTTTTATCCTGGGGGCTCACAGTAACGAGGCCATTGCTTAGCCAATGAATCATGACTACGCACGCAGCGGGCGCTAGGGTACGTCGACGCCCCCACAAAAACAAAAAATCAAAGAAAATGCAATAATTTTTAATAATTCATTGCATTTTGCCTCGACCCCCAACATAAACAAATCCTCTATGTGGGCATGCCTTGAATCATGATGCATGGCCCTACAGAGGAATTTTTCCTGTTGGGAATTGGGGGGAAACGCAATGGATCATCAATAATTTATTGTATTTTCTTTCTTTATTTTTTGTGTTATTTTTTCTGCTCTTAGTCGCCTGAAATTAGGTGCACGTTTAATTATGAGATGAAAAGGGACCCTTATCGAAAGTGATGACACTTATTAGAAAAGAAAAGGAGCACGTGTCAAAGTACAACGGGTAATTTTCAGAGGTGGAAATGGGGCACTTCTTACACCTCAAAAAGGAGCACTCACCAGGAATGAATAAGGCACTTATGAGAATGGAAAAGGAGCATTTGTCGACGGAAAAGAGGCACCCATCAGATTTCGAAAGGGGTATTTATAAGAAGTGAAAAGGGGCATTTATGAAAAAGGGATAGAATGCTTATAAGAAGGGAAAAGGGGCACGTATCATTGTTAAAAGGGTAAATATGTGAGGTGAAAAGTGGCACTTATCGCATCTGAAAAAGGGTACCGGTACTTATGAAAATGAAAAAGGGGCACTAATAATAAAGTGAAATGTGCATTCGTTGAAAGAAAAATTAGGAGCACTGATCTGATTTGAATAGGCATTTATCGGAGGTGAAAGGGGGATGCGGTTCTGATTCAAATGAAAAAGAGGCACATGGGGGCACTGTGCCCCCCCCCCCCGGAGCGCCGCCTCTCTCATTTTATTAATTAATTAATAATAACAATACACGGGGGCCGGCTGGTTGTGCGTTTTATAACCAACACGAAAAAGCCAACAACGGCTTTGGCTGGAATAAAAGGTATAATTAAGGCGCTAAATCGTTTTTTCAACGACTGGTTCAAATTACCTGATATTTGTAAGGCACCACAAATATTAGAGGTCGTTATAATTATGGACATTTCAGCCGTCTCTGAACCGATTTTAATGAAACAAAGATTATTTTGTCAGTTAAATTGTATGTTCTTTCATATTTGACACTCAGTTTTTCATTATCTTACCCAAAAAATTATTGTGTGTAGCGCCCTCTGCAAAAACATAAAAATCCTTCAATGGAACGATCATTCCAATATAGACATAAAATAATAGAAAGAAATTTAAAATAAGAGTATAAATTGATAGGATGTAATGGTTAAAACACTATACAGGAGCATTGGCTATTTGAAATATATAACTTGAAAGGAGTTGTGATTGTAGATAAGAATACAACTTTGACAATTTATAAAATATCACATGTGTCTATATCCTATTCCACCATGAACAACAATTCAAAGAAGTATAGGCCATACAAGGCATTTAAGATATAGAAATTACTAATGATTAATCAAAATTTTGTCAGCTCAAATCCAATGTGTATGTCTATTTCCATTTGACTGAAGAGAAAAACAAAAAAATATTTTTTTAAAATTGATGATATAATGATCATGACATATGTATGCACATGTACATATCATATAATGTTCATGTTTTTCTACATCTTATCAAGGAGTGAGAACGTTCACTTTTGACTATAACGATTGAATTTAGGGAAAAAAAGTGTTCAATAATTTTATGTTGAAAGCAAGAATTTATTGGATAGGACAGAAATAAGACTAAAGCTTGTCTAGATTTTCCTGTCCTCTCAGGTAAGTAGAAAGAGCTGCTACTCTGCGTAATGGGACAAGTCATCCCCCCCCCCCCAAAAAAAGAGATCGCCCATTGTTGCTATGTCAGGAATGCTCTACCAACCCCTTTTGTAATCCCGCAGAGTGAGACACATGTATCCTATTGAAAAGGAGTGCTGTACCAGCATTTGGTATGTTGTAAAGGACTTGGTGCTATGTCAGGAAAAACACTACAAACTAAATCTTTCAATAACAACCAAAAAAATAAAGATAGATCTGAACCCTGATTTCGTGTAATATTAGTGCTAGCATCCACTTTCTGTTTGATATTCTGCATAGTAGCCCTATGTGCTTTTCATTACTGTCTTTTGTTTTAATTGAGTTTTTTTTTTCTTTTCTCATTCACTATGCAGCCTCTTTGTGTATTGAACGAGTATTTAAATACAAAACGAAGACATTTTCATTCATTAATTGTTGCGATGTCAGTAATATCTGAGTAGTTTACTGTTACGTAGCTATTCAAATGTCCCTATTAATAACAGAGTTGAATAGCCAAGCTTACCCATCCATTGATGCCATGACTTAGGAAATTCATACTGAATTAATTAAATAAACATTTTCTATTCATTATGCCATGTCAGGCAGCTACACAGTGGGCTTTCGATATACCACTTGCTTTCGGCAGTTTGAAAAAAATAAATGTTTTTATAGTATTATTACTATAAAAACTCACTATCGTATTAGCTTCTGAAATAAAGTTTTTACGAGCAGTCTTGACAACATCGGACTATTAAAAAAAAATCATCATGTATCCCGAAAGTGTTAAATCAGTAAATTTGCATTTACATCATTTAATTCATTGAAATCAAGTAGTTATAGAAATACATATATTTCATCGGGGAGCCTTGGACTTGTAATCTAAAAAAGGGCCTCTTTTTAAAAGGTTATTAAGCTGGAACTGACAGCTAAGCCAGCTAATTTGCTACTTTACGTTAAAAAGGGAAGGCAACTTAACACAATGAGGGGGGCCCAATTTTAAGGTAGGGTTAGGGTTTAAAAGGTTTGACACTGGTTGATTGTGCCCCTCCTCCGCCCACGCCCACGCCCCTCCCTCTTCCCCTCCTCTACCCCTGCCCCTTCCTCTCCTCCATGTACCCGCCAGTTACTACCCACAACTTGTTTCTGTTTCCATAATTAAACAACTCTGCGTACCTCCGACTATAATATTGATATTTAGAGAGGGCGGTAGAGGAATTAGACGACATATTGATTTGATTCATTTTCCTCCCTCCACACATACATGTATTTTGCTGTTGTGTCTGCGCAAAATGATTTCACGACAACTAGACATGCTTCAAAAATATCCAGAGATCAATTTGGTAGCCAGCAAATCGCATACAACTCTTAAATCTTGTTTAAAAAAAAAGAATCGCTTCAAAATCATGTTGAAAAATCAAATACCGAATGAGTCTCTGTAATCAGAATATCCAGAGACAATATTTGAAACATGTTTTGTTTTGACTTCTGACTTTGTACATCATTCATATTTTTCTATAATTGAGGGGGGGGGTGTAAATTTGTGCTTTAATTAGTTGAAAACATGCAGTCAGAATACAGTTAATTCTAACTCTTCAACTGCTTCAACTGCCTCTAAATTTGCAATTATAGGACGCTGTTTCCATGGGGACCCATTTCCAGATGCTATAATTCTGTATTTTGTTTCCATTATTATTATACAATCGAATGAAACATAGTGCCCAATTAATCCATAAGTATTTGAGTAATATATAGTGGCTTTATCGAGAAGCTATGAGAGTAAGGGACAATGCTAGAGAAAGGGGAGGGGCTGATGTCCCTCTCCCGATTATTAACCATGATTGAAATGTTTTATTTTAATAATCATTAAAATATGAATTACCGGTAGTAGAAACGATTTAACATCGAGCTTGTGGGGTGGCTATTATCTTGACCTAGCCCTTAGCTTCTCCTCCTTCTATCTCGTACACCTGTTCACAAAATAGAATATATTTGTACTGGCTCAAATAAATATCTAATTAAATGTAATGCCTACTTGTATTTTCTGCATTAAAACGCCTTTGGACAAACAATCTAAAAATAGACGCCATTATGAATATTCATAAGCAATCAATTATCGATTTTTGTTTGGCTGTTTTCATTGGTCTGGCGTCTTAAGCAAACATCTGTTCCGCTCATTTGCATAAGATTTACACCAATGGGCGGCCGAACACAAAGAAACATAAAAATGTGCTCAGCGACCTTTGACCAGCGGAGATTCACCGGTAGACCTTCCTGTAGAACATCAGGTGAATTCCGCACCCTTTTTACAAGATTTTTAGTAAAAAGAAACGATTTTCTATTAAACACTGTCTCCACATCCGATATTAACGGTACATGCAACGAATCTGTGCCTTTTCATGAGCTGAAATCGCTGCATTTGGATTTGCGAGGTAAGTTATTCAGTAGTTTCTTTGTTTCCTATCGATCCCCAGAACAGTGCATGCTACGTATTCACTCCATCAGCTGTTTTGTCGTGTGCTGGGCTGGGCCAAGGCGAGAGATGCCGCGCCGCTTACATTGCATTTGAAATCAGTGTAAGGGCAAATTGCTGCCTTGTCCAATACCTCATTCAATTACTATGCACAATTAATTTGACAAAAAGGAACTGGCTAGGGATTACAAAGAAAATCAAGGTATCAAACTCAAAAGTAGTTATGGAAATGTTTATCGTCAGATTTGTCAAGAAAATGTAAATGTATAAAACACTTGCCTTTCAATTTCATCAAAAAGAAAGTCAGCAGTAGCCTAGGCCTAACTCCGGGAAGCTCCAACACCGCCGCCGGTGTTGGAGCTTCCCGGAGTTACAGTAGGCCTAGATCTAGTAAGCAATGCAATTATTAATGCTGCGGTCACAAACATTTGTACAAATCTCCCTGTTCGTAGGAATTCCAGAGTTCGGAGAGATTCGTAGATGGGGCATATAGTTTCTTACATCCTTCTTAGAATCTACGTCCTTCTTATCTTCTTCTTCTTCCAGTATGGTACAGTCCGCAGTTGGCGTATTATGCCTGGAGTTTGTATGAATGCCTTTTATTTTTTCGTTTTGTTTGTAAGAATTTGCCTTGAGGTCTTCTTACATCAGACTTACGGCCATCTTACAATTTTTTTGTTCTCACAAGATGGTCTTATCATGTATAACTGATGGCATTCTCAAGTCATTCGTAAGAAGATCTTACAACTTTTTTATTAGGATGCACAAAAAAAAAAAAATTGCTGCATAAATTGTGTACGTGCATCTCACATGAGATTTATGAAAGCCGGGAGTAGCAATTCATAATGGTATTTGTGACCATGGCTTATGGAACAAATATAAATAAAAATAATGTTTGTCACTTTTCATTTTATTAATAAATTTACTTGTAGGGTCTATGTGTTTGTGTCACAGACATTGTAATCTGAGTGAGTTATCAAAGTGCTAGTTGTAGTAAACAAATTTGATAACATTTCATCAAGCTGCTCCAAACAAATGTTTCACATGCCTCAGTTGTCGCAAAGTCAGAACAAAATATTTGGAATTTAATGATGAGAGCAAATGGTTTTCTAGACTTTGTACATGTAGAAAGAGTCTGAAAGACATCTACAACTGCACAATCGATTTAAAGACACAAATATGATGTTGAAAATCAATAACTCTTCTTTCTTATAACATGTCAAATTTTAAACATAATGAATATACATCATACATGTATATTAATTTGCTTGAGATTTTAAAAAACAGTCACGTTATTCCCCACAAAATTGAAACTTCAGACCCACAGCATGAACCGCAGAACAAAAATTATCACATAAATTCTGCAGTTGCTCTTACTTAGTGAATCCTTTGTTTTGCCAAAAAGACCCCCCAAAAACAGTTATACCAGATATATCGGACTGTTTGAATTATCAATATACATTTTTGTCTTTTTATCATTTTCTGTTTAAGTGTTTAGATATACATGTACATTGTCATACTATTATTCTTTCTAACACATTTTGTGTTGAACACGGTTGCAATCACGGCTATCATGCTCAATATTTTTGAGCGATTCACGGTTGGTAACAGCAGGTCACCGGCTGATCTTTTGTCACTCTTTTAATCATTTCCTATGTTCTTACTTGTTGCTGGAGAGAAAACAAAAGACTTGAGGAGTGGAGGGAGGGTGTGTTGTTCCAGCTGGATTTTGATTGCGTAGATAAACTTTCATATCATCCGCTCAGAGCCGGAAGGGCGCTAACTGTAGGCCTGTTTTCACCAGCTCGAGATTACCAAATATCCCGCTATTTTAAACTATCCAGACTGCAAACTATCCCAACTAATTTGCGTCTTCATCAGCCCAAAGTTGCAATTAACAGGAAATTTGGTCGGGATTGTCATCCCAAGATATCTTGGGATAGTTTGCAAAATATCCAGCTAATTGTCTAGTGCGATCACTGAGCAAAATATTTTGATCTAATTTCTCAAGGTCGATTTATAAGTAACCTTGTAAGTTGGGGCTCTGATCGGATCGGAGGATCGGAGCGACACCCTCGCACCTATCTATGATCTGTATCGGATCGGAAGATTTACAAAAAAAATCGGCTGATTTTTTTTTTTTTTAATGACGAAAATTTTTAAGTTTTTGGCTTGTATTATAATCCAAGATGGCGGCCCGCTTGTTTTGCCTTTTCTCTTAGACCAATATTATCAATTTCAAAGTCATGAAAAGGCACTAAATATCAACAAACATGGTCTACAACAACTCCACATGACAAAATAATCCCAGCTATTGATTTTTTTTAAGCATTTGATAGCTAAAAACTTAAACACTTTTGGCATTAAAAAAAAATTCTGCCGATTTTTTTTTCAGATCATTTTTATTGATCGGCGATCAGAAATTATTATCAGATCACCCCTGATCGGATCGGTATCGGCTTCGTTTACAGGGTTAGTTTCAAGTTTCGAGGTCGAATCTCGAGCTGATGAATCCAAGATTTGTAACTTCAGGATTATTTCCCAAATCATAAATAGCAGGCTACGGTATATGGCAATCTCGAGATGATGAAGACGCGCCTTGTGAGTCTGTGTTTAAAGAGTGTGTGATTCAAGGCCCTTCTGATTCATATCATCTGTTCATAGCAGAAGGGTGTTAAACTGTTAACTGTGTTTAAAATTCAACACCCTTCTGGCTCCAAACAGACAATATGGAGTGATCATATCATCTACTTAGAACCAGAAGGGCATTAACTCTTGTGTTAAAGTACATGATATAACGACCTTCTGGCTCTAAACAGACAATATGGAGTGATCATATCATCTACTTAGAACCAGAAGGGCATTGACTCTTGTGTTAAAGTACATGATATAACGACCTTCTGGCTCTAAACAGACAATATGGAGTGATCATATCATCTACCGAGAACCAGTAGGGCATTAACTCTTGTGTTAAAGTACATGATATAATGTCCTTCTGGCTCTAAACAGACAGTATGGAGTGATCATATCATCTACCTTAAACCCGAAGGGCATTAACTCTTGTATTAAAGTACATGATATAACGTCCTTCTGGCTCCAAACAGACAATATGGAGTGATCATATCATCTACTGAGAACCAGAAGGGCATTAACTCTTGTGTTAAAGTACATGATATAACATCCTTCTGGCTCCAAACAGACAATATGGAGTGATCATATCATCTACTGGGAACCAGAAGGGCATTAACTCTTGTGTTAAAGTACATGATATAACGTCCTTCTGGCTCTAAACAGACAATATGGAGTGATCATATCATCTACCGAGAACCAGAAGGGCATTAACTCTTGTGTTAAAGTACATGATATAACGTCCTTCTTGCTCTAAACAGACAATATGGAGTAATCATATCATCTGTTCAAAGTCAGAATGATATTACCTCTTTTTTTCTAAGTTCATGAGATAACACCCTTCTGAATCATAAATACTATGGTAAACCTAAGTGCAGGTATAGGAAATTATTCCTGCAGTAAGGAAATGACGCAGGATGGACTAGCCTCACCAGGAGTGGATTGGTTTTTGTAGCATTTGATAAGAGATGATGCATTGTTGTCTGGTGATAAAATGGATGTTAACTCTTGATGTGATAATAATGATTATAAAAAATTTAAAAAAAAACATTCATATAGCGCTTGTGACATAAAAGTTTCAAAGTGCTGTGCACAAATCCAAATTACTTCAAGAAAAATCAATTTTACTACTAAACCAAGAAAACAAAATATTACTAACATCACTTAACAAAGTACATTACTTTAATTACCTAGAAGATCAAACATTACTAACGGAATTAACAGAACATGTAAATTTCTTGGAAATTAACATATTGTATCATTATATCAATATCAATAATAGCAATAATTTTAAAAGACATAATGAAGGCATTGTAATACTTATTAGAAAATGTAAATGTATAGGAGTTAATGCCTTGTGGTAGTAACCACCCAATATGAAGTAGTATGAAGGTTATGGGTTTGATCCTTGGCACATTATGTATTTGCTAGATTAGGTGTGATATCGCTTCTCTTCACCCGGGTGCTGGTTTACTAAGATGTTCGGTGTCATCACCAAAATCATAATGTATCCATGTTTTGTATCATATTTCTGTTCTTAATAAACTTTGAGTCTTTATTTCACATGTGAGCAAACCAAATATCCTTGTTGAATGACATTGGACAAATAAATACATTGAATATTCAAATCTTATGCATATACTGAAAAAAGGTTATTCTTGACAACCTGAAAGCTTGGCTGAGATTATTTTGCCCAACATAGCAAAAATGTATAAATGCTGACTGGATACCAAGTACTGTAGTTTATTCATTAATAACAGGTACATGGAAAAACTCTCACTATAAGTCCCTAGAAAAGAAACATTAACAAATTTGAATATGCTTGTAAACGGAGGTTTCACAGTTTTTTGCATTGACTCCTTTCCTCACTTCTAAGTATTGGTATGTCAACTGTGCTAATGATTCAGACCCCAGATTTTGTGAAAGAAACAGCCAATCGTGCAGAGTGGAATCGGCCATTCAATCTGTATGTTTTTCTTTTGTAAATGTTTCGGTCTATAGGGGCGCTCCTTCATCATCTTGAGATTGCCAAATAACCTGGGAAATAATCCCCAAGTTACAAATCGCGTCATCATCAGCTCGAGATTCGACCTTGAACTTTGAAACTCGACCTTGAGAAATTAGCTTGTGATATTCTGCTCAGTGTTCACGCATAGTGCAAGTCTTCAGTCTGGTAAAGACGCCCAGGACAAATAGCTGGATATTTTGCCAAATAGTGGGATATTTTGCAAACTATCCCAAGATATCTTGGGATAACAATTCGACCAAATGTCCCGCTAATTGCAACTTCGTGCTGATGAAGACACAAATTAGCTGGATAGTTTACAATTGGGATAGTTCAAATAGGGGGATACTTGTCAATCTCAAGCTAGTGAAAACAGGCCTTGTTAGAATTCCAAAGCCCCAAGATGAAAACACCATTAAAAGCTGAGGTTCGATATTCAGCTTGATATCCTAGAGATCACTATTACTGATTATAAATAGTTCTTAATACTTGTATAATGACGTGCATCAAAAATCCTAATCTGTCACTTTCCTATCTGGTATGCTGTTTGATTTTGTTTTGATGCCTGACTTCATCAGCCCGAGATTGCCAAATATCACGCTATTTGAACTATCCCGATCGCAAATTATCCAGCTAATTTGCGTTATCATCAGCCCGAAGTAACAAGATATTTGGTAGGAACACTATCCCGAGAAATAACGGTCTAGTTTGCAAAATATCCCACTATTTCCCAAATAGTGGGTTTGCGCCCAACATCATCAGACTGAAGTACGGAGTAAAATATCCATATCCCATCATGCACAACAGTTTCCAGTTTTACGTGTTTGTAAATAAACTTGCTTGTAGCACTAACTTGCGGGATATTTGGCAATCTAGAGCTGATGAAAACAGGTCAATAGAGGAGATAAAAATCAGATTGGAAGAGGAGTCTCACAAGGCCTATTTTCATCAGCTCAAGTTTGCCATATAACCTGCTATTTTCAGACTCTGGATATTATCCCCAAGCTCGAAATCGTGTCTTAACCAGACCGATATGCTCATCACAAACTCGGACGGGCGCAATTTAGCAAATATTTTGGAAAATCCCCAAGATTTCTCAGGATATTTTCTCGACCAAATATACCGCTTATTGCAACTGCGGGCTGATGAAGAGGCAAATTAGCTAGATATTTTGAGATCAGGATAGTTAAAATAGCAGGTTATTTGGCAAACTCGGGCTGATGAGGACAGGCCTACAGAAAAAATGGATTGGGTAAGTTTCAAGAAGTTCTTTCCCTGAAAAAGATAATTGCTTAGGCACTCACTTATCCAGTGTAAGCTTATACATTGCAACCACTCTCCTTTATAGCTTTGTGATCTTCACTCATTAATCTCCAAAGAGACAACAAATAGTTACTAAGTGCTCTGGACAGGAAGAAATCAATCTTAGCAGAAACTGGTCTATTTAAAGAGAAAGTTGAGTTCTGGGAAGAGGTGAAAAATAATTTGTGAGCATTATCATTTTTATTATGCAAGTGTGGCAGAACATTGAATAGTAAATGTTCCCTGAAAGGCATGGCTCTTCTAATGCCTTCATATTTATGTATCAACATAAAAAATCGGGACAGATTTTTATGCCAAATATTTGTGTAGTCCCATATACATCCTTCTGTGTACAGTGCTTGTAACTTTACCAAGACTGTGCCAAATTTCTTATCATTTTGATTATTCCAGAACCTTGCAGTACACACCAATAATTATATGCTAGATGATCAACCTCTTCTGATCGATTCCACATCGTTTCTTTCACGATACAATTGCATGACCAGAAATCAACTTCATCTTTAATTGATCAACCTATTCAGGCATTGTAAGCCCATGCTTAGACAGAAATCTTCTGATAAAACAATGGACTATATCCTGGAAAAAAAAAACACTTGCACATGTACAGTATGTTCAAAAGCCCCAATCAAACCACAAAATGAAATTTCGATTTTGAATAAAATTAATTGAAGGGGTTTTCCATCATGAAATACCAGTACCTGTATTTGTTAATTATTACACAGCTATCCAGTGATTGTAATAGGTTTGCACGTGGATTTTTTAAGTCAATTTTTTTAAAACAATAAATCTCAAGACATTTTGATATATCAGTAATTGAAGGTGTTTTCCATCATGAAATACCTGTACCTGTATTTGTAAATTATATCACAGCTATCCAGTGAATGTAATAGATTTGCACATGGTATTTTTAAATCTATTTTTTGTTCGTTTTAATCACTCCCAAGACATTTTGACATATCACTGTGCACTTCTTTGAAACACAAATTAACAAACTGAGAAAAATACAAAATTCCAGGAAAACTGCCATCATTAATTGCAAGAATTTCAAGCAACGCGGAAAGAGAAGGAAACGGTTTGAAGGTAATAACCTTTAAGAAAGGATGTTTGATAATCAGAACAAGTTGTTACAGGCAGCTGCTTTGTATTAAAGATGACAACATCAATGTCTTCTTTTCTTAATTATCATTTTTCATCTAGTCATGAAAATATGCATGATTTTCGAATTCTTTTTTTCACTGCATTACAAACTTAATTCTTAGACTTGGAAGATTTACCATTTTTTAACTTATAATAGTGATTGTTTTCTATAAGAGATGTTTTCTTTTACATTCTAGGTCAGCTTACAATGCAATTACTTTCATGACTTTGTCAAAGATGTTAGTAGTACCTTTTTTTAAATACAAAAATGGACCCAATTAGACAGTATATAAAAAAAACCTGTAGCTACCGGTACTTGAATTCATTTTTGTAGAAATAAAAAGTTATGACATTTTTGAAGCTGAGATCATGAGATATGAAAATCTCAAATTGGCAGCTGGGTCATGTGACTGTGATGATCATATCATCCAAGGGTAATATTTTGAAGCATAAATGTTGTTCGTTCTAAATTTACTCCAAAAAATGATTCCCATATGCCTGCTTCAAAGATTAAAAACTGCTGTGCATGTTCTACTTCGAAGAAAATCAGTTTGTTCTGTCTTGATATGGAATATGATTTCCTGATCGATCTGCAGTCGATTGGAAAGGATTTCATCGTGGCTGAAGGTCACTTATTCATGAGTAATGCAACACTCCCGTTTTAATTAAAACAAGTGTAATTTGTGTGATGTCAACGGTTGTCATCAGTAAAAGAGGAGAAGGGGAGGGGGGATAATGTGTGAAGAATGTTTCTAAAAAGGTCAAGCAGGCACTGTTGAAGCATGCTTCTTATGCTATGAGCAAACCGGAGCCAATTTTAGCAATGTGATTGATCGTGATTCACACTTTTCCTATGGATTATCAACTGTTAGGCAATGCATTCTGGCAGCTACACTGTATACATAATGTATCAGCTCCTAAAATCATTAAGTGTAGATAAAAATTTATTTGCATGAAAACTGTTGCCAGAGGTCATGTATTGTATGACAGTATTGTCCCAGTTTTCTTGATCCATCTCACTTTCTTTGTTTCTTTTCATTGGCCAAAGGGCATGATGACCAATACATGACTCTCATTTTTCTTGAGAGTTGTCATTTTTTTAAAATAAGTTTTCTTGTGTTTTTTGTGGGGGTGGGGGGGGGGGGGGGGGG
>BEXV01001302.1:63626-82880 GCA_003118195.1 Hemicentrotus pulcherrimus
AAAAAAAAAAAAAAAAAAAGGAAACAAGAAAAAGAAGAAATAAAATGGCAAGGTGTGCTGTCTCTATCTCATTATATACATGTAAGTATGCTGAGGCAAGGTTTGACACCAACAGGGACCCAATGCACATTATCGCTTCATTTCTATGCTCTAATTCTAATGCCTAACCCGTCTACCAGGGCCCTGTTTCATAATTTTTTTATCGAGAACAACTGCCACTGATCAATGACAAAGCTGCTCATGGCTAACTAAGTGCATCAATTTCAGTAGCTGATAACAGTTATCTTAACATGTTATTGATAACAAGTTTCATAAAACGGGGGCCCAGAAATTTTTAAGATTTAATCAGGGGTCCGATGCGCACAGACCCCTCAAGTAGACCGGTGCCCTTTTAGTGTGGAGCCAAATGTTACTGGCCATTGATGAATGTGTACTTCCTATTTGTATTTTTCTCCCCCTATTTGCCATTTATTTAAATGTAAAATGACTGAAATGTTTTGTCTGATTGGTAGTGTAACTTAAAAATGAATACTTTCTTTACAGTTTTTAGAATGTGAAGTGGATTTTTCATTAGACAGGTGTCCTGTAACATGTACGAACAAGGCTTTCAAAATGACGTTAATGAAACCGATAGATTGATAATGAATGATTTATGGGGCTTTCTGTCAAGATCTCTCGTCCAGTTTTGAAAGGGTCTGTCAGTTCTAATCGCTATAATAGTATACATGGCACAAACTCAAGTCATGTAAAATAAGCTTTTGTAGAATTGAGAAAATAACGAAGGTAATGAAGATACCTGGTATTCAATGTATTCATTTATTTGTCCTATCTATGTTCAAAATGGATATTTGTTTCGCTCCTAAAGTATGTAAAATAAAGGCTCAGACATAGTTTACAATGAGCAGAACATGGATACATTTTGGTGATGACAAAATGAAATAATTGATTTTAGTTGACAGATATGCTGATATGCCATTACCTTTTTATGAATATCAACCGGTATATAGTATACTTTTATCCTTTATCCTGTTAATTGTTTTACCCCCTTTTTTTCTTCTCTCTCTCTCTCTCTCTCTCTCTCTCTCTCTCTTTCTCAAAGAAGTATGAGTAGAAGATTGAATTAGGAAACAACTGTAATGCAATTAATTTTTGAAGTATTCTTTCCCCATATGATAATATTCTGCCCCTTTATGTCAAAACTGCATAATCATTACATTACCATATGTGTTACTTTTAGAAAATGCCAGTATTGTTTTTGATTTCATTTAATGTGAGGTACTTTCAGATGCCGTGACAGTCACCAGTTAAAATGCAACTCATTTAAGTCCTTACTTCTTAGAAAGTTAGAATGAGGAAGTTTGTGATATCCTCAGAACAATAGAATAGGCGAAACAACCCAAATTGTAACTTCCCCTAAACAAAACAGTCTTTGAGTCCTACCAAATTCCCATTTTCTCCAAGTCCCTCTGGCTAATCCCCTCTGTTTACACACCCCTCTGCTGAATGTAGCAGTCCGGAGGTAAGAAGGATGACTGTCCACACACAGTAGGAAGCTGAATACAATTATGCAAATGAGGTGCAAACTCTACCATGTGGCGATTCTGAATGTGTGATGGGGGTGAACCGTGCTGCAGAGTGGAACACAAAGGACAGAGAAAGAACCGGCCTTGTGACATCACCCAACCCTGAGTCTGGTATGAGGTCACATACACAGGAGTCTCTTTTCTTTCTTCAGCCTTCTACAGTCTGTTATAAAACCAGATGCCAATTCTGAAGCTTATTCAGATAATCAAGTGAACTCAATGTGGATACAACCCTTTTTTTATGCTGCAGAGCTTTTTCCTTTTTGTTGTTGTGCATCAACATTTTCAGTGTGTGTGCTTGCCGGTTAACAGCTGATAGGAGCACAGAATCTCTTTGTTTCCAACTGTGCCACATACCATTTGGATCTACATCTTTGTGAATACTCTAATTTGGATATAAGCCTTTATTTTCATGTTCCTTCACTCTCATATGTAAGTATAAATTATTATCACTATTCCATCAACCTTACTGGTTATTTACAACAGGATTCAGAACAATTTTGATTCATTTGATAGAGAAAGAACATTCCTCCTTTTTTATTTCATGCCCCAAACTAGAGACCATATATGTGCGTAGTGGGTCGGGCATCCACACACACACACAAGCCGAGGATGCAGGAATATATTATCTCCATTCACTGCAAAATGTAGATTGCTGGCTGGCTAGTGCTTATGTACATATACACATTGAGTGGGCATCATTTTCTTGTTATTGTTTGCAGATTGGCGTGCGAAGGGAATAGAAAGATAATAAAGTTCTTTGTTGCTGGCAGTTTTCCAGAATGCGGTCTTCCTTTTTAAACATCCGCCTGCAATTCATCAGTTTTCTCTGAATCAATGACGATTTTAATGATAAAAACGCATGTCATCCGTTTCTGGTTTAAATTTTAATCACAGCAAATTGCAGTTACATTCAAGAGACAAGAGACATTAAGACAAGTACTTGAACAATCTCATTTCGAAGGAGCAAAAGTTGACAACTACGAAAAGATTACCGTATGTGTAGTGGTAGATTTGGTGTTGATGATAGTTGAAACTGAAAGTTCACAGCATGAATCATTTTGAAAGTTGAGAGCAGGAATTAAGTTACAAAGCCGCTGTCACGCAATGGTCATCTTTGTGAAGAAAAACAAAACGGGATAGAGTCGGGCAATGTTGTAAGTGCTAGCGATGTCAAAACTCGAAAGCCAGGATTTACAACAAGAGATCTAGCATTTCCTCCTTTCTACATGTACATGTACATGTATGTCTGTTGTAGTACTACTACTACTAGATGAGACAAAGACAAGAAATTGGTGATTATCTTTTGATGAGACTTGGTGAGTTGAATGAAAATTAGTTGAAACTTGAAAGAAACATGAAGTAGGTATTGATAAATAATAAAGAGCATACATAAATTTGATCATAAAACAGACAAAGGGATTTTTGTATGCTTTACATACATACATGTAGAGATGATAGACTGCTGTACAAGGAAAACAATCTATATTTTGTGAACAGTTATCAGTTAGAAACCAGATGGATACAGGCAAAAAAATATACTTGCTCTGGTTTGGTTGTGGGAATCAAAATTCTAAAGTAAATAAATCCTTCCATGACATAGTCTAGACAATGGTCTCGTAATAAAACAGTCTGATATTATAACAGTACTGAAACCTGTAGTTTTTCTTGCAGGGTGTAATTTTGACCATATGGGTAGTCTGGTAGATATGGGGGAGGGGAGGAGGGGGGGGGGGTTGGATACCATTGGGGGCATATCATCTGATTAGGGTTCATGTAGGGGTCACATGCCATGTGTGCAAGTGAGGCCAGCCATGTGCAGGCAACGATAATGTTAACGTGCATGTGATTGTGAATCTACAGCTTAAAATGTTAATACTGTACAATACACATAGGCCCTATTATCTTTTTCTTTCTATATCCACATTCTCTTTGTCGTCTCAGTTTTCCTCTTCCTAAAGTTTGTCTCGGCTTCGCTGGTACCAGCCTCTCAATTTCTTGTCTCCTCCTCGATCCTCCTTTGTATTTTCACCATTCATTCTTCCCTTTATATTTACAGCCTACACAAAAGTGTATCTCATGTTTCTCATCATCTCTTTCCTTCTCTTTTTTTTCTATCATTAATCTTTCTCTAAATGTATCTTTGTTTTCTCTCTCTTTCCCCTTCTGCTTCCTGTTTCACTCTTTTCTCTTTTTCTATCCATCCCCTTTTCATTATCTCTCTTTGTCTGCATTTCCTGTGGCTGGTGAACCAGTTCCATGGAATTCACCCCACAGACTGGCAAACAGTGGCATTGGAATCAGCATGATTCATGCACTGGTTTCAGAGTATGGTGAATTGGCGATTAAGTATTTTTTAAACAAAATGTTTAGTCATGTGGTGCTGCAAATAAGTGTCATCTTAATAGCCACATGATGTTGAGTTTTTTTGTTGGTATTAACCATATTTTACGCTAAAGCCAGTCCTTTTTCTTTCACTCCTACACAATTAGCTACCCCACAGGAACTAATTTGGGTGTGCCAAAGTCCAAATTTCCTATTTTCTTTTGTTCATAGTTAATTACCCACAAGCTTTCAGTTTAGGAAATAATGGAAGAGTTTGGATGAATGGTATGTTTGCACTGAATATAGAGCAAAGCTATGTATTCTTTGTCTTCCATTTCCAACAAAGTGTGCAAGGTTATGGACAATTAGGATCAGGTTCATGAAATACAGTGTACGTGTCTGTTGAGGAGCATACACAAATGCACAGGAAGAAAAACAAAAGAGGTAATACATGTACGTTCAAAAGCACAATGGGGGGGGGGGATTTCATATTTTGTGTGATTTTGCTGACAATTTTAAACTAGTTCAATGCAAATGACTGGGTAACAAAATAATTATGTGTATTATTTTGTACATACACCTGTACTACATTTTAATGTGCACAAGCAAGGGTGGGAAGAGGGCCATGTGCCAGCTCACACAGAACTTGAGAGAACAAAGCATTCAAACAATAAGACCTGTGTTTGTAACTTTGTATGTATCTCCCTCCCTCTTTTCTTGTTCCTTCCTGCCAATAATTTCAGAGTTAATACCTCCACCACTTTGTGTTGAGGTCACTTTGTTATTTGTGGTTTTAGCCCCTTGTGTGTTTAAGGGTAGAGATCATGAGGGTAATGGACGGTCACTGCCCTAGTCAACAACTCAAATCTTAACCCTGTCCCTACTGCTTTCCATTGTGCCAAGTTTAGCGCAAGAGTCGTTGAATCGATTGGCATTGGAGGTGTTAAATGGAATCGTTTATAGGAAAAGGGCTGACTGTTGTGGTTTAGAGTTTGGAGATGATCTGGAAGCTATTGTTCAGGAAACATGAGGAGATTAGAAGAACATCTGTTGGGAACAATCAAAACTGACAAAAGGAAAATACATGTACATGTAGCTGATTTTTGTTTGGTTAGATCAGGTAACTGTAGACCCTGCCTACATTGTAGGTCACTAATATGGCCATGCTTTTATAGACTGCATCATGATTTGCATGTGAAAGAAAAATAAAAGAATCAGCTATCAGCATTAATCCCTTCTGAAGGCTACAGCGCTGGAAGTGCCTTATCTCTCTCATGGAAAAATGCATGTACCTGTGACAATACGTGATCATGTGATGTCTAGGGAAAACAAAGCTAGGTCATTTTGTTTTTAAGCCTGGAAATAGATCATAAACCTACTTCATGGGTGACCAAAGGCATTAGTAGGCCAACATGTATCTTATCTTTCATTGCACACAAAGGCTGATGTGCCTGTGTACCTGTGTTTTGCAGTCATTGAACTTGAGTACACAAACTGTACCAGTATCATTATCAAGATCAAGTGCGGATTAGAACTGTTTTTGAAAAGGCTTGTCCTTTGTTGAAGATCTCTTTTGTGGCCAGAGCAACAGTAAAGTCAACAGTCTTTGAAGAAACTGGTTTGATCATGCTTTACACATGATATCTGATAGATCCATGTCCATATGTCCATGATCAGTTTAGTGGACACAAAAGTTAGCCAACAGTTGAACCTTTTCCCCGCAAAGAGTGAACAGTGGATTGTCAACATAAGGTGCGTAGGTTCCGTCTTTCTTCAGCAAATCAATTTGGTCGACAAAGTAAGTAAATTTGTTGGAATAATTTATTGTTACATTTTACCTCGCTGACTCAATGAGTTCTTAGAACGATGCCTCACAAAGGAGAACTTAAATGCCATGCCTTAATACATTCTTTGCTCTGTTGGTTGTCTGCTATTGTTTGTGAGGAGCGATTCCTCTCGTGAACCCTCCGCACCGAAAGGTGTGTGCCCCCACGGTCTGGTGACGTCAGCGGTGAGTTTCCCTGAATCATTGATTTGCTTTCCTCCTCCACGAAAAACACGGTGCAGAGTCTAATCAAATAAACACATGCAGGAAAAGTAGAGGAAATGGATATGAATTTTGTCAGCTTACAGTGAAATGATTGAGATCACAGTGTCTGATTAGTATAAGAAGTGGTATATAATTGGGCGGCAGGATGTGATTTTGTAGAATGTTATGGGAAGGGTCATAATAAGAGTTCAATCAACTCAAAAGGGTCTGCACCTTGAGACTAACTGCAAAACACACTGGTGGCGAAGGGAAGAAGAGAAGAAATCTGGATCGATCCATTCATGTCAGTGGGTGGGGATAAGTTATTACTCACGGCAGAATAATTCATGATTGAATACTAATCAAAGGTGTAGTGCTTTATCTGATGAAATAATTAAAATGTGATGACACCAAATTCCTGATGATTTAACAAGCGTGGGAGTCCCCTATAATAATATGCTAATTGATATAGTGGTTAGATAAATGGTAGAATGGATAGTACATGCTCATATTGTGTGTCTGTATGGTTGGTACACTGTATGTCTGGTCTGGTCAGTGGCAGCTGTTTGGTTTAGATTCCGGGAAGCGCTCTCTGTGACGTAAAGATGGATCTCTCGGAATCACCCTCTTTAAGAAGATGATGATGTCATCCTCATCATCATCAGCATCATCAGTGGTAGGTCTTCACTTGGGTAACCCCATTTATTTTTGATCAGGTAGCTAACAACATCATATGAGTCAAGCTCTTTTAAGGACTCTCCATTGCTTTCTAGTGTACCACAGGAGCATGATTCATCGTAGGATTTTAGGCAAAAATGAAGGGTGTACTCTCTTTCCATATGCCAGCATAACGGACAGTACCACCACACAGTCTACTCACTCCGCCCGTCTCCTAGCGAACAATTGAGAGTATGATTGAATGCAGGTCACGGAGAGGTCACATACATGTATGTAGCCCAAGATTCAGAAGGGACTCCAATTGTAAGTCAGTTTCTTTTGGGGTTGTAGGACCTTCACAGTTTTGTTTGAGATAAGGATTGGCAAAAGGATTAAAGCTAACCACATTGATAGGCTCAAATGCAGATATGTAACCTCAAGAATTTAGGTTAGATGATAGATCTTTGTGTTCCATCTTTCATTTTTACTTCTCTGTATTCCTTCTTTTTCCGCAATATCTGCCTTCTTCCTGAACTTTCTGATCAGCTTGCATCCTTTGTCTAGTACCACATGCTTGTTTAAATACAACCAAAGCATGGAGCATTCTTCTGTTTCTTTGAAGGTATTTGTTAGGCTTCTCTGTCAACCAAATTGCAACCGATCCACCCACAAATGTGCCCCTTTCTTAAACTCTTTCCTTTCGTCCTTTCTTCTATCAATCACTTTTCTCCCACTCTTTCTACACACATTAGCAGGTCGGTCTTTCTTTTAAAGATATGATATTCTATTTTTTTTTTCATATCTTTGATCCGTCTGTGACTTCCTTCATTATTCTTCCAATTACAATGACATCCAACGAACTAGGAAAGTCACCGAGTCAGCCAACAACTTCTCCGCCGCCCACATTTGTGCATTCCTTACAATTTACTTCCTATTCTTCCTCTCACCTACACTATGCCTTAAGCAGAAATCATAGAGTAGTGTAGTCTATTTCATTTTCATATCTTCTTCCGCTTTTCTGCGTCAACTTCCAATCATCGAAGGTCAAGTCAGTCAATGGAAGATCATGCCTTTGTCCTCTTCACTTCCTGTGTCACGTAATAGTATAGATGATTTCCTTTGTGCTCTTTTAACTTGAATTAATAGGGAAGTCTTCTAGCCTAGAGGAAGGTTGTAAGGTGTTCTTGAATTTTGATTGTAATGTAATTTTAAAGTAAAATTTGTACGTAATCTAAACCGAATGTTCAAGACAGGAAATAAATGATGCCTGCCGATCCAAGCAGTTGTATTCCATGATGAAATGAATACATTTTAGATCAGATTTTCCTTGAGATACAGCTTGTAATGCAAGTACAAGCTACCTTTTAATCTAAAATCAATATGATCAAATAACTACAGGTTTGCCTAGAAAACACCATACAGGAAAGTAGGTGTAACTCATCCCTTGAAAAGAGGCGCAAGGGGAAATGTTCTTCATTGTGTGTTGATTCAGGTTGATTTGATGTTTCCTCTGTCACAGTGCTATAGAAATACCGGTACCGGTAGCTCATGTGGTAATCATTTCCTTATTTTGGGTGAGGGGTGTACGAAAGAGAGGGCTTTTACTTTTTCCCTCCCTAATTGTGAAATTTTGCTCTAGTTAATAGAATATGAGGAAATTCATTGCATTGATATTGTGGTGAATTTTGATATTTGTGTGAAGTGAAATGCCACTTTAATGTACATGTAGCTTTATACCCTTATCTTGAATAATATGTGCATGTAGAGTTAATCACAGCACTTTATTATCACTTCCTTAGTTCCTTCCTCTCTACATACAACATAAACCGTAAATAAAGATTATAACAAGTAAAGGGAAGGATTATTAAGAATCAGTGCTACACTGCTGCTACCTGCTACCAGTACAATTTTACACTATAAGCTTTATCAGAGTTTAGAGCCTTGCTATGCATGCATGTTACTAGTGTGGATGCAAACAATACACAGCAGTCAATCCTGCCTCAACATATAATATTTTATATCCTCAATCCCACGTCATCATACATAGTAGAACAGTAACACAAATAGCGCTGTTAATTGGTTTGAACCGCCATTTCCTGTAAAACTCCCATCAATGTGCATGATTCCCAAGCCGAGAATTCTTTTGGGGTAATGAGGTGACAACGCAGTTGTTAGGACCATCCTGTTTGTTGCATGGCCATGCTTCAGGCATTTTACTTGAGCTGGATGTTAAGAATCAATCTGATATATTATATTTCCTCCTCATCCTTATCCATTTATGCTCTTTATTTCAACTCGACCTACTCCTGTATTTTTTCTATGTGGCATGTTTTCTGGACCATACACGTACTTCTATCATGGACCTATGCTTCTACATGTACCGGTATGTAGTATTTTCCCACACTTGGTAATAATGTGGCCTCTGCATTGTCTCTGGTTTCATGAACCAATGAAAGGGCCCTACATGTAGGTTGAACTGTGAGTACAGGAGATACATCGGTTGGCGAAACCAGCAATGAAAGACTCAGAGCAAGAGTGGCACTCAATCCTGAAGTACATATACAACAACTTAAACCTTTTCGGTTATTGGCATTCAATATCATTAACATGCAAATTTACCAAACAAAATGCATGGATCAAAGAGCCATGTTCTCTCTGTAGTCTGTATTCTCAATGATTATGAACCAAGCACTTGAAGCTTTCAGCTGAACAGTAGGCGTAGATATCCTTGATCGCAAGTCCCCTTCTTGGCACTACTGTTAATATTTTTGCATAGTCCCATGCATGTACAAATGAATTAGTAGCTGTACTTTACGAGGACATTGATTAGGAGGTCAGAATGAGCCCCTCCAATCCCATCCACGAAAGTACAGTATATAGGCATTGAAAGGCTTGAATATGTCACATAATGCATATTTACCCCTCTCATTTTTGCAATATGACTGGATATATCTTGATTATTTGAAGCCCTTGATAAGATATATGTTGTCTTCATCATGCTACACAATGAATGTAGGTTCTTTGAAAAAGTTGGCAGCAAGTTCATTAGTTTAGTTTCCTGTAACTTAATGCACCCTTGACAATCTAGCCTGGCTCTCAGGCTGAACAACTTTTTTAGTAAATTGATAATCTCCCTTAAAAGTAAAACTTAGTAAATGTACATTTATAATGGAGTCTTGGAGTGCTTGGGTAGTCTGAACCCTCTTAGCTGCTTTAGAAACATTTGTATGTCAGGAAACTCAGGAATGAAAGAAAAATATCATTGTCTAGAAAAGCTGGAAGTCAGACTATATACACAACCTTTGCAGAATCCCATGGAGATTTTCGTAGCTGTCAAAACACATCCAAACAGACCAAGGATAGTCTCTGCATTCAGGTCTCTCCGACTACAGTACTTTCCATTATTCTATTCCATTGTTGACTTGATTTTAACCTACATGTACCGGTAATGGTACAAAATGTAAAAACTGGCATTGCTTGTGTAAGGTGTAAAGAAAAAGGTTTTCTTCATTATTTTGAGCAGACTTTAGGGATTTGTCACTCAAATGTAAGAGAAAGAATGAAGTGTTTGGAATTACATGTAATATGACATTTGAAAGAGGATGCATTTAACATGTTCATTGCCAGGATATGCAAAACCATCAAGATAATATTTTCTGTATCGTTGGATCCTAAATCATGCATGTATATAAGAACATCTGTATTACATAAGCACATAGGTTCTTTACACAATGCTGTTTGTGAATTTTTTGGCTGCCATTGAGAAAGTGTTTGTGTGTTTGACAAGCTCAATGGCTTTGGATCCAACATTTATTTGGAAACTGTTTGGATTCTAGTGGTTAGGAGTGACATTCAACAAAAACAGCTGTGCAAAGTTTGAGTCGTCAAAACAGGAAAGCAAGTTCTTGATCAAACTCCCTAAATAAACCTAATGGTTTGAAATGAATCTGTCTGTTTTTGCTTTGTGGCAAATGAAACCTCTACAGTTCCTTTCAATGTACATGCAGGATTACTAAGTTCCCTTCGAATACTAAGCACCCCATTTCCTTTTTTGTCTTCACAGATTGACTCAGCGTGTAGCAGAGATTTAAATGAGTGGGGAACGGACAGACGCAGGATTCTAAGGATTTAAACCTGACACATGAGCAGCCAGAGGATCGCTGCTGAACAGTGAGCTGTCGTCGTCACTGCTAGTCTCATCTGCTGTCGTCGGCACGCCTGCAGTGTGCCTCCTCGGCCAGGGATTTTCTAACTTTGGAGGTTTCGACGAATCGTGGCAGAGACGGCGGTCTGATGCGCCAGGTAGCCAACACGGCGGGAAATTGCATGAGTCGGTCGTTGGTCATGGGGCAGAAAGTGTCCGGAGGCATGAAGCAGGTCGCAAGGGAACCCAATTTCAAGTCGCTGCACCGTGAGCTAGCATACAGCGGGGATCTTCAGAAGCCAAACAGATTAGATATGTTGCTGGATATGCCAGCAGCTGACAAGGAGACGCAACAGAAATTTGCATGGAACGAGGAAGATCGCTCGTTGAATATATTCGTGAAGGACGACGATCCTCTAACCTTCCACAGACACCCTGTCGCACAGAGCACGGACTGTATACGCGGGAAATTCGGTTTCTCAAGGGGACTGCACGTATTTGAAGTAACATGGAACTCTAGGCAGAGGGGAACACACGCTGTTGTTGGCTTTGCGACTGCGAACGCACCCCTTCACTGTGTCGGTTACCAATCACTGGTCGGAAGCAACGCAGAGTCATGGGGCTGGGACTTGGGACGAAAGAAGCTCTTCCACGACTCCAAGCACAAAACAGGACACCAATACCCACTTGCGGGACACTCAGAAAACTTCAACGTACCAGACACCTTTCAAATGATCCTTGATATGGATGAAGGAACCCTCAGTTTTTCCGCTAACGATCAGTTTCTTGGGATTGCATTCCGTGGACTCAAGGGAAAGAAGCTCTTCCCTATTGTCAGTGCAGTCTGGGGACATTGTGAAATCACTCTCAAATATGTTGGAGGCCTAGAACGTAAGTATTATCCACTCTTTCATATATATCTGTTTGAAATTAGTTGTCATGTGAAAAGGATAAACAGCCTTACAGAACAGTGGGACAAAGGATGGTAAAGAGCACTGCAGAGGGATGTCAAAGGAGAGAGTCCAAAACTTGATCATGGTGAAAATTATCTATCGCCTGGCCGCTTTAGTGTGCATTGCTGGCCTGCACTTCATTACGAAGTTTGCATTGTATATACTACCAATATTATAACATAACTTAAGATAGCTGTGACTTTGCACATCTTATCATTACCCCCTTCCCCGTCTTCCCAGAGTCTTTATATTCTCAGTTCCACAACACCCCAATCGCATCCCCCTCTCCCCATAGGCCCCCTCTCCCAATAGCTCCCCTCTGTCAGCCCGATTCCCAAATCTGGCAGGAGTCCAGCCATTCAGCTCAAAATCTGCCAATGTTTGTCATGATTCGATGGATATAGGATGTAAACACGAACCGATCCACATCACATCCTGCTCCTTAATACCCCCCAATTGTTTTTTAGACTCAGACGGCTTACCCAGCAGCCAGCTATCATTATTATCAAATCAATTCTTTCCCACTAAACACGATATACCAGACTAATCATACTTACTGTAGCATGATAAGAATTTCAGGACAGATTGGGGGAATGAAGTTTAAGCTGTATACAACAAGGAAACATTTTTAATAGCTCTTATAAGCTTTGAACAAAGTCATAGTCACACTGACTTGATCCCCTTGGCCTTTTTGCCTAAGCGGAGATAAGGCTGTCTAAGAGTCAAATTTAAAAAGACGAACACGGAAGCAGGCATTTGCGAGGAATTAAGCGATCTTTCCTCTCTCTTGGAAAGAGAGTGCAAGCGGAGTTCATAATGAATGTTTAATAAAATCATTGTTATGACAATGCAAGGAAATGAGCTGACGTAGAATATGTTCAGTGTACGTGTTTTATAGCAAAGGTTTATACTTGTTATTGAAAAAAATATATTTTCATTATGATTATCAGACAATTCAGGGAACATTGGATGATTGAAGGCATTATTCTTATATTTTCATTATGATTATCAGACAATTCAGGGAACATTGGATGATTGAAGGCATTATTCTTATATTTTCATTATGATTATCAGACAATTCAGGGAACATTGGATGATTGAAGGCATTATTCTTACATTTTCATTATGATTATCAGACAATTCAGGAAACATTGGATGATTGAAGGCATTATTCATAGCCTGCAAGTATAACGCACAGGTCCGCCTTTTGGTGCTCACTGCGCTTTAATAGAGAAAATATGTGAAACAAACAATGAACATACATGTATATTTTTTGTAGACATTTTTTAACGATGAATCCTTCATTAAAAAAATACCCAGTACACCATGTACACTGTAGATCTCTTTTAAGTGATGTAAAGGATTACAAAAAATCTTGTTTGCATGCTGTTATACATGTACATGTATGTAAGCTGACATGGCTGTCCAGCACTCGATAACTTGTGCTTGGTTCGCACTTACATGTTTACATCGGCATGGGGAACTTGACGTTTCCTATAGATAAAACACATGATGGACTTAGCCACAAAACCAGGTGTGGCAATGATATGAATGGCAAGAACTTTCAGAATATAGAATTGGAAGTGCATGCACAGTGTACATGTACAGGTAGTTGAAAAACCTGGCTTGCCTGGTAGATGAAGAAGAAAGTGATCAATGTACATGTACATTTTGGATATGATTCAGATTAGGTATATTCTTTATTGGTCGTTATAGTGATCGATCTATGATGTGAAAGGTCATTTGGGAGGAGAGAGAGAGAGAGAGAGAGAGAGAGAGAGACTGACAGAAACAGATAAAGGGGGAGGGGAGGGAGGCAGACACGATACACAGTGACTTGACAAAGACTGTTGAGAGAAAGATGGAGAAAGGGGAACAAACAGTGAAAGAGCGTGAAAGAGACAGAAGAGAAAGAGAGAGGGAAGAGAAAGAAGAGGGAAGAGAGGGAAATATACAGAAAGGATTAGACAGAAAAGAAATCTGGTGAAAGCTCATGCTATTGGGAACGGGCTGACTGACAGTTTGACGGTTGATCGGGGCTCGATATCTGGTCACCACACCGGGTGTTATCCTCATTCGTTTCCCCCTCATGGCTATTTTGGGTGACACTCGAGGAGTGAGTCAGCGCCCACACATGAAATTTTTTTAAAGGTGGATAGAATCAAGGGAACGCTCTTCCCTCCTGTCCCCATTCTGCGGCCGCCATTGCCCCCTACATGTACACTAGGATGCCCCAGTTGAGAATATATGGTTTCATCTCTGAAAGCATAAAATTAACTGTACATGTACAATGTAGTGATGTACAAGCATACTTAAGTATTCCACCGTCAACCAACCCAAATAGTGTGCACTGCCAACATGTACATGACTTCCTTCCACTGTTATTCATTAAAAAGGGTTATACTGGAAACTAGTTCAAAAGTAAAATATGCCTCTTTATGGAACAATTTTAACACACGGGCATCTATCTGAATTTTGGATGGAAATTTATTCTCGGACCTACATGTGTTAGCATTATTTCCTGTTCTATGAATCATTTTTGTCTTTGGTTCCTCTCCCGGTCTCTCCTAATTAATGAACTGAAAAGATCACCAGACTAGTACAGAGCAAATTATGTCAAGAGATACTGTTCATATACTGTACTTCTAATACTTAATTCAACATTTGGCTGTTTTTCCCCTTAAATTTGATTCAATAATAGTTATCTCAACTTATGTTTATTCCCTTTTTCTTTCTTTTCTTACACAGCTTCACCGCTTCCACTACAAGATCTGTGCAGGCGCTGTGTCCGTGTCTCAGTGGGCAAAGATCACCTGGAAAACGTCTACCAACTGCCCCTACCTAACATGGTGAAAAAGTACCTCCTCTTTCAGTGAAAGGACACAGATTGACAAAAAAACAACTCTAAAATCAGATCCAATCCGTCCTGGGTGACTTCTCTGTGTTTTTACGAAGGAAATCAAAGCCGACTAGTTGGCTTTTTTTATATAACACGGTTGACGTTGACCAAATTATGTGTTTTCTCCTTGTCGACCAACTACAAGGGAGAGAAGACTCCACTATCGTAAGATTACGAGAGGAGGCTGTTCGCGATTTTTATTGTGGACGCAACTCAAGGGACGTTTGTTCGATGCGAGGATTATCGCTGTTTTTATTTATTACCAAGAGAACAACTGCCATCTTGTGCCAATCTGTGCCTCATGAAGTTTGATTCAGGGTCTGCGAACGTGTCGATGAACCACCGCCGCCGTTGTTCCTCCGTCGCCTCAAGAATCTGTGACGTCTCCTGCTGTCGAGTGAAGACACAGGATCGCTATATCCCTGTGAAAGTGTGACGACTGACACTGTTCAACCTGGCGATTCTTAGAGCAGGAGATGCTGACTGTCCACTCTGAGAACCTGCTGGACTTTTCAAATCAGATATAGTCGGACAATCAATGTGATCCGAGTCTCTCCTACGGTCACAGCAGTGTTGTATTGATAATCACTGAAATAACTTTGAATGGGTACATGTGTGCTTGTATGTCCAACAGAGGCATGACCTCAAGAAGTTCCACAAGTCACATTGCTCCTAGGAGAAGCTCTGCATACATCGTACATATGATATTTATATATCCAAATAGCAATCAGCAATCGTCTGTGTAACTTATTTTCTGATGGAATACTATTGATGGGATGTCGAACGTAGAAGCATCTAACAGAAAAGTGCTGAGAAAGTGATCTGCAACTTGCTACCGGAAACTGCCCTAGAATCTGGCAATACACCCCCTAGTGTTGGGAGAGATGATATCTTTCCTTTCATATTAGGAGGCAGAACATTACACATCTTTTTAAAACCTTTTTAACAATCATCTCTACGGAACTTGACACGAAGCCTGAATATGGTTTTAATTTCAAGATGTGTAAAACAAAAGTGTGTGATAGTTTTTGTGTTATTGTAATGTTGATAATTCGGACCCCGTCTTTGAGGACGTATGTAGATTGGGTCAAAAAGTTTGTAACTAAAGAAGTCAAACAGTCGTATAACTTCTTCTGTTTGTGCCGTTATGAAATAAAAACTTACATTCTCAGATGAATTAAAAGCGTATTGCTTCCAAATTGCAGACCTTAACTACATACCTCAATATTAAACATGGATATTTAGGATATAGTATTCAAGGGATATTGTAAAAAATGACCCAGTGAACGTACAGAACAAATCATGCTCATATGCAATTCCTTTTTACTACTTTGATCCAAATTCCTCGTAAATTTCAAGATCATGAATTTTCCAAATTTTCATGTTGATTACAATCTGCATTATGAATGAAATGCTGCAATCCTCTATTTTACAATGTGCAACCTTTACCTTTGCCTATCATGTATGTGTGTTCTTTACACAAAATTAAAACAGAAAACCAATGCGGATGACAGGCCATAGGGTACAAATACATATAGTTGTCGACTTGTCGTTACGTTAGTCCTTCTAAATCATTATTCAAATATATATCAACTGAGAACAGTACTTTATGTATGTAAAGTGACGCAGGCATGGTCGGAACGAGCGTGCCGTTACTTACTCACTGGCAATTCCTGTAAATACAACACATTTCCATGACGTTTATGCCTTACTTTATTATACATTGTGTGACTGACGAATGTGCTGCATGATAACCGAAGAACCGTATATTATATTCCACCCCCCAATGTGATTACTCCATGTTACCCAGGTCATGTACTCCTAGATTAGTTCCCTCCAGACATACATTAACATTATATGTGTCCCCTTTAAAGATAACAGACAGGGTTTATAATCTAATTACAAATTGACATCTTGAATAAGATGGAACCTGCATCAAGGTGACCCTAAAAATACATTTTTGAAGAGGAGGGGTACAACTGCCCCTTCCCCCATTTTGAACTCAGTTGGAATTTGTTCAGTACAGGACAAAGTAAAATTCTCACAATTTTTGTTGGGGCGCAAATGTACCCCCCCCCCACAAAATCCTGGATTCTCCCAGGGGACCTTTCATATAATTAATGTGCCCCAAGAAGGAAGGGTGCCATGGGGTGCAAACAGTTTCCAAAGCTCAGCAAATATTGAGTGATAGTACATCAAAGTCATCGCTTGTTCCAAGAACTATTATTTCTTCTCTCAAACTGTATAATACCCCCTGATCATTCAAGCAACAAGGGTAATTATTGTCTTATACTTCATCTCATCAGGAAACCCGTTTTAGTCAGTAGTTATTTTCTTTCGCTGTAATGTGTACATGTACATAACAACAGACCACTCTGCCTTGGTTTGGCTTCATCGGACAGCCGTGATGCAAATTTCTCTCAAGTCTCAATCCAAACTTTTATACTTTTTTTTTTGTATGGATGTACAGTGAAAGACTGAAAGAATACTTTTGTTAAAGTAGATAATACTGGAGTAGATGAATACATACTCTGCATATTTAAGTCATTACTTCTCTTGGTATTACAATGAAAGTCTTCTACATGTACACCATCTTCATATGTTCCATCTCGTATATTTTGAAGCCTTTCAATGCTATTTATTGGACCACTGGGTCTTTATATAACTCTGGCTGCTTTTTTTTTTAATGTATATTTTTCCTATTTTCATGTCAAATCTTGAATTGAAGAGATAAATGGTGCTATAAAACTTGTATCATTGATGTGTGGGATGGATGCTGTCGCCACGGTAACCAAATTTAACCGAAGATGTGATTGCGTTCATGCGGTGCCACGCGACACAGTGCAATAGTTATGAATAGGGAAGTACAGGTACATGTTTCGTAACCAGATAGGTTACGATTGCTAGCAAAGCATTTAATCCAGAGTTTTGAAGAAATGCGATGAGAATCATGAGACCTCAACTCCTGAAATTTTGACAGAGAAGAATGAAATGTGAACGAATCATGAAATGAGAGCAGATTTTCAATCTATGAATTTGAAATCGGTTGTAATTATCAGACATTCTTAATGGTTCTAATTAATGATTACTTGCCATACCAGAAACACTGTTCCAGGGTTTTTTTAATATCTTTTTTATTTCATTTTTTAAACATTTTGTGTGTGGATATTTAAAAAGTAACATGATTTTGTCTGTAACACAAATACTTTTTTTTTCTTCTTGTGCATTGGGGCTGTTAACTAAAGCAATACTGCAAACAGCAGAGGAAAGAACTGTGTAAATTAATTCTGTGTATTATTTGATGTTGATGTTATATCTTTTGTTGAAATACTGCAAGTGGTTTACAAAACTACATGTTTTGCAGGTGTGTCGTGTGTAGGGGTACTGGTAGGGGTACAAGAGGGGGGAGCTTTCGCACCCCTTACATGTATCATACCAAATTTGCATGTGTATACATGCATCAAGTAAGGTATCACTCACGTGACCTGATAAATTTGATGTACAATTTACATGGACACAGTTTTTCAACTTTCTACCGGTACTCTCATTGCAATTCTGCCCCATAACATAGTATGAACGTTTATTGTGAGTAAAGTATCTGTTTAATACTAATATATTGTTTCGTGCTGCTCTTTGTTGATAAAATACTTTATCAGGGCCTTGCATGTTCAAATTTCTGATAATTCTTTTTTTTCTTTCTGTTTCAAAGTATTATTTGGGTAACATTTATTAATATATCGTGTCATTGGAATATGAAAGTTGTTTTGCATTTGTAATGGAAGAATTTCCTGAAGAATTCCATCAGTGGGAAAATATGCCGCTATTTGTTCCTATTTTTATGTGTTACATGTTTTTAAGTTATTGATATGTGTTTTATATATATAAATGTATAAATATTATCATCATCGTCACAGAAATGATCATAACAATTGAGTCATCAATTTTGTCTGCATTTTCGTCGTTGTTGAAATAAATTAAAACTGTTTGAAATTTTGTGAATATATAAATACAGTCTATAAGAAGCTTTTTCCTTTGAACGTCGTCTGTGGAGAGCAAGAAAGTAAGAGAAAGATAGATGGGAAAGAGAGAGAGAGAGAGAGAGAGAGAGAGAGAGAGAATAAGAAAGGTGCTTTAAACAGAGGGATGGGGAAAGGTCAGGAAAAGAGAAGATGTGACAAAGAATAATTATAAAGAGAAAGAAAGAAGGTGAGAGAGGAGAGAAAGCAAGAAATAACATATGAATGAGAAAAAGAGTGAAATATATAGATTGAGTGCAAAGTTACAATGTACAGAGAGGAGTATTTAGTATTAGAATAGAAAGAGAGAGAGAGAGAGAAAGAATTTCATTGTTTGAAACGGAGACAACTTGAGTGGAATAACACAAGAAGTAAACCTAAAAAATCTAGAATCTGCAATGACAGAATTTTATAATAAACAGATGAGAAATGGAGATCAAAATAATTGCAGAAATGTCACGTACTAACTTGTGTTGCACCTTCTATACATAGCGCATACCCAAGGATACTATTGGGCTATCGATTTAGCAGGTGGTGTGTTAATTTGATAATGGGTGACCAAAATGGGTGTGAGCTGAGAGGGGGTGTGAGCTGAGAGGGGGTAGGGGGAGGTGGAATGTGTGATTAAGTCATGGTGTCACACCCTCC
>BEXV01001303.1:27696-41890 GCA_003118195.1 Hemicentrotus pulcherrimus
AGAGAGAGAGAGAGAAGGAGGGAGTACAGAGGTAATGAATTCGATGAATGATCTCCACATTTCCGCCTGTCATACGTAACACGTATGTTTATTATTTCTTAAAGTATTCAACACACACACACGCACCCAGACAAAAAACACACACGTAACACACACACACACACACACACACACACAAACATACAAATATAAGTAGAAGAGACATAACGTATACGATCACAGGAATATGGAGGAACATACTAGGAAGATTTTTTGGAGTAGAAAAAAGGGAGGGATAGAAGGGCAAATCAAATAGAAAGAAGAGAAGAAGTGAAATAGATAAGCAACCTAAGAGAATAAGATTAGGTGGAGAAAAAAGCAAGGGAGAGGTAGACGTTGACACAACGCATTATAGAATAATGAGGGTTGTGAATTGTATCATTGTGATTAAAGGTCACCCGTCTTAAAACATGATCTATTTGGTCAATATATTTATACAGTTTTCAATTAGATAACTAGCCAATTTACTGAATGGTGGCATTAGGCCTTCTGTTTGAAAATATAAAGACAATGCTCTCAAAGAGACATTCACTGATGAAATCTCGGAGTATTTAAACATAATACTTTTTTTCTTTCTTTGCATTTGCGTGTGTCTATTTTACCGCAGAAAAAACACAGCCTAATTGTGATTCACAAAACAGTCACTTCCTTCAATTCCAATGTCTGGGACTGCACTGAGTTCCTGATTCACCACTTCCTAAATCGCCTTGAAAAGGAGGCAAAAATCCTTGCAAAAGTTCGATCGTGCTATTATTATCAGCTGCTATTAATAAAATGTTGCCGGAATAAAGTCAAGACACTGAAGCCGCATGAAGATTCCCCCCTTCCTACCAATTTCCGCACGCTTTTAGCAGAAGAATGTGGATATTATTTATTTGTTCCACATCATCATTACTGCGTTCATACTCAGTTCACAGTTAGCTCTCGCTTTGTTAATAACACCATCTGTAAATGCAAAGACACGCAAATCTCGATTGTATATATTCAGGATTCATGCACAGAGCCGCAGATATTACTGCCCTTTATACTTACTTTAACAGTCGGCCAAAACCATGGTATAAAAATAGAGAGGAAAACAAAAAGGGTAAGAAGACACAAATAAAACAAGAAAAAAATAAAAATAGAAAGAAGGAAAAGAAAGAAAGAAGCTCTCAGTTACGATGATAGTATATTTAGAATGGATTAGTTCATACTCCACTTTTAACCCTGAATTAAACCTGACATGTGTCATGGCAGTGTGAACGAGATGCACGCTTCTTAGAGGTCTCTATGAAAACCTACAAACAAAAACAACTAACAAACAAACAGGTATATACAAAAGCACATTTAAAATTTCCGATATAAGAGCATTCCTTTCACCGGAATGGAGTATTCAACCTGGCGGGACCCGAATCGAGGAAAGTAGCAAAGAATAGTGAGTAATAATGATAATACCAATACTAATAATTGTGTTTTATTTACCCATGCAGCGTAGCCACATTAGTTTTAATACTGCTCTTCCTGAGGGCGCCCTGTAATTATAATTACCAGAGTATTGCCAACTACCCATTTACACCTGGGTGGTGACTGGTAAATTTGGCCCAATGTGTTACTAGAAGGAGTTATGTAGTGCTGGGCTAGGATTTGAACCCTTGACCCTTGGATTGAAAGCCGAGTGAATGAATTATTATTACCACAACACATCTACAGCGTACTTGGCAGGTTAATATTACATGATTAATGGCCCTTATTATGAATCTAGGGGTCAGTGACACAAAGACGTAACTCCATTTTGACCATTTTTAGGAAAATTGGTACATGTGTCACTGAGCACTTGGGCCTTAAGTCTATCTTTCACTAGCCATTAACTTCAATGGGGTGTTGGGTGGAGTTACATCTTTGTGTCACTGAACCCCTCGGAAGGTACTGTGCTGACTGATAATATCAGATTTCGGAACTACATGTAAGCCTATCGTAATTATGAGGATGATTATGAATATTACCCCTTTTAGGTGTTCATTCAAATGGAGTAGACCACAGAGTGGAAGTTATCGATAAATGTATTCCGTAAATGTCGGATGTAAAAGAAGGGAAACTATCTTTCTTGTTTCGGATGTAGTGGGCTTATTGGCTAAATTATGGATAAGACAAGTGGGTGTATGTGTATCCTAAACCTACCGGTAAGTTGCTCTTTTAAAGTAAAGATCGAGTTCTAGTAAAGATTTTGTTTAAAGGTAAAGACCAGTATTTGAAACGCCACAATTTCAAAAAATGAAATGGAAGCTCTCATTAATAATAATAACCAATCATTACCAGTCATGTGAAAGAATATGTTTTGACTAATACATGATGATACAAAATTTGCCGGGGAACCGCCTACTAATTCATATATCTGGTAAATTGGGTTCTCTCATGGTATGTGAGAGATATAGGGTAGTCCCATATACATCTTTCTGTGTATAGTGCTTGTTACTTTACGAAGAATGGGCCAAATTTCTTATCCTTTTGATGATTCCAGAACCTTGCAGATGCTATATGCTAGATGATCAACCTTTTTCTGATTGATTCCACAATGTTTCTTTCACAATGCAATCACATGACCATTACTGGTCTTTACCTTTAAATCACTTGTGATTTTTCTAATTTTGGGAACTTGGGGGAATTTTTCAAGAATATCAAACTAGAGATATCTCCTGAAAATAAATGCCTTTAAAAATGCCATTGTAATTATTTGCAATACGACGAGATATAAATGAAAGTTTGGACCACGATCTAATGCATCATGCGTGTATAGTCCCATAATTATTACCATTATTTGTTGTTTCCAGTACGTATTGTTAATCTTCAGCAAGATTAAGCAATTTCTTTCATTTGGATCATTTTAACACGTCACAGTTCATATATATATATATATATATATATATCACTTTTAGGTAATTAGGCCATTTCCGTTCTGTAAGAAAATGCAATAAATAATGTTTTTGTGAATTACCTTGAAAAGAATTATCTTATACACCGGTTATACTAATATAACGATTTTCTTTCCATAGTCAGAATGTTAATTGCATACATTCGATTTTTTTATTTATTTACCAACAGCAATACATACATTTCATACAATGTTTTTACATATACAAGAAGAGAAACTATTGGTTCGTAAAAGGGGCCAGATAGTAGCACATAATGCCTAACCCCTTAAACAACTAAACAAAGTATTTTGGTACAAATCATTCTAGAAAACGTAACAAAACAAAAAATAATGAATTTACTCTACAAGCTTTCCGTTGATATATAATTCATCCATTTCAATTTTTTGGTTCAGTTAGGGTCTTTAGGTATGGCTTTAGTTAGTAAGTGGGAGTATTCGTATCCTAAATAGTCATTACGTACCGGTATGTGATACTTTTCTTTTGCCCAAACTACTCCATGACCGCATTGACCTCGCAAACCAGGCAAGAAATTTCGAAATACGTCATGAATGAATAAGCGAAAATCATTTATGATTAAAAACAGGAAAATAAAGGTTGAAAACAATCGAATGTCGCGGTTCGGGGAGATTATAAAAACCACCCTTTAAGTGAATGGTGACGTAATGACAGGATGTAGGGTTAAGAGTACTAGGGACTGGTTTGAGGTGAATTATGAAAAGTTACCTTTGTTAGAAAATCTTTTCTGAAAATAACAATGATTTATTCAGCCTAATAACCATGTCGACATTGAGATTTGTGTGTAGGGATCGGGGGAGGGATAGAGAGAGAAAGAAAAAGAGAAAGATAGATAGAGATGGCGGGAAAGAAAGGGGTGGGAAAGAGCTGGTTAGAAACTTGAGAAGAAAAACGAGATAGAAGAATAGATAGAAACAAATTGACCCAGTTACTTCAATTTGTTTGTACAAGTGCAACAGAGAGAACGTACTGTTATTCTTTTATAAATGTAATGCTTCCTGGGAGAAATTTCAATTATTTAAACATATTTGTGGCTTACACCCAGTAAATATTTGTTTCTATCTTATCGTGACTGTGCCGTGGACCAGTGATGGCCAGTGATGGTCTGGTGGTAGAGTCGCTGCCCGGCAAGCAGTAGATGCAGGTTCAAGTCCCACTGGTTCCTAGATTTGTTCTGACTTGTTTTTCAATACAGATCGATCAATCGATCTTATTTACGGGGTGTAAGCAATAAACATGTTTAAATAATACTGTTATTCTCGTACACATACTTATAGCTGATCATCATGATTATCCTTCTGGGCCCCGTTCTATAAATAGTTGATATTAATTGCAACCGTATAAATAAGAGATAGGAGACCTTAAACTTGCGATTGATTGGAGGACTTGCGAACTCCTCATAAAACGGGGTCCTGTTGTGTATTATTCACGACACGTAACACCACCTCATGAAGGTGTGACATCTCATTTTAACTCAATTTTAAATGACGTCAAAATCTTCATGCTATATGCTTGATCAATTTTATCGTTCCATTCATGCAAAAACGAATTATTTGCTTTATTGCCATTGGTCCATATACGTATACTGTAAAAGAAATTGCGAGATATAACTCCTGATGCAATTTGATGCATGCCAGAAACACGGCTGAGTGAAGGCGTGAAATTCATTATCTGATCAATTTGATTTTGTCAGAATATAGCATTATGGCCACACCTGGATGATTCCTTTTTTTTTTTTAAAGCAAATCTTTCGTTAAAATTGTTTCATCTAATTTTTTTAAGATACACAAATTATGGTTATATATGATTACCATTATTATGGAAGACGTGAAGGAGTCCAAGCTTGAACGGTTAAACGACATAGAGAGAGGAAAGATGGAGAGACAAAGAGAGAAACAGACATCTAGAGAGAGACAGAGGACGAGAAGGGGGTGGGGGTGACAACACCCATGACACCAGCCGCCCCTGCGAAGTTTGGATGATGGACTTCAACTACGCCAAACTACGCCACTCTCTCCTTGTAAATCACCTTTAGAAATGTGCGAACATGATGGCCCGAATTCTCAAAGGATTTGTGTGCGTCATACGACGCATTTCGACGCGTTTCAAACCAACGTTTGTACAACCATTGGTGTTTCGACACGTTTCAAACCAAGATTGTACAAACCTTGGTCTGAAACGCGTCGACACGAGTCATATGACGCACATAAACCTAGGTTTGTCGACAAACCTCCTTCGTAAAATTTGGGCCTATAAGGACATATAACGTAATCCGAACATAAAATCTATATAGGATATATAGTGCGTCCAAGAAAAAAGGAAACTGAGAATTATCGACATTTTTTCATAACTTAATCACAATTACAATTAATAGATTACACATTTCAATACAGATTAGACCCTTTCCTTTCATTTAATGCAGCTCATAAGATGCATATTTCACGCATGAGTGATTAAAAACAATTTGAAGGAAGGGTACTAAAAAGTCATTTGACGAACGGTATCTGAATTTCAAAGAGAAAATCACATTTCCAGAAAGTTCATTTTCTGCCCTTTTAATGACACCTCCTTCAGGAAAAATGAGCTAGGAATGACAAAGTTATGTTTATTCAAAGTAATGCTTGCACTTCCATAAGTTTTTCAAACGAATTCGCCGTCACTGGCTTTCTGCCGTAGCAAAGTAGCGACAAAATACGTTTCGTTGACGATCAGCCATGCATGATGTCTTTAGTCTTCTTTTATATTAGGGCAGACAGCCAGTGGAATGGATTCGTGTCAAATAAACTACATAATGCTATCATTTAACGCTACTTTGTAGTAGTAGTAGTAGTAGTAGTAGTTGTAGAAGTAGTAGTAGACTTTATTGGATAACTTGTTTAGCACAGGGTAAATCTGCCACAAGGTCCTTTAACTATTTACACGATGTAAATGAGCTTTCATTGTGTCATATAAATTCATATCGAGAAAATGAAGTAAATGCGTACATTCTTTCTCACATTTTGGCGGTTTTTGTTCTTGAACTTAAATGTTAGAGGGCATTTTATTTATGCAGCGCCAGCGGCGATTCAACGATTCTTTTACGATGCCCTTTTTCGTAACTTTTTCTTGACCCCACTTTCTTACACCCATCTCCACTATCGCAATGTTTACACTTATATATTTAATGTGACATACAGACCAATAAATATTCAACTATTAAGACCTGACCAAATAATATTTCATCACAAAATCCGGTGATTATGATCATATTTCTTCTCAAATCTGTCTCCCAAATTTATAAAAATAAAAGTGGAAAACCCGCCAATTGTTTATGTTCTTCATATTATTATTATTATTCTCCTCCCTCTCCTCCTCCTCCTCCTCACACTCCTCCTTCTTGTTCTCGTTCTTCTTCTCATCCTCCTTCTTCGTCTTTTCTTTATTCTCGTTCGTTTCCTTCTACCCCTTTCTGCTTCTCCTCCTCCCTTCTCATCCCCTATTCTTCTTCTTCATCTTCATCTTCAGCATTCTTCATTGAAACCACTTAACGCCTCTAAAGAGGAGTTACCGCTTACAAATATTTACCTCCTTGAGATGATGGATTAGATATTTATGGATGATAAATTTTCGATGAGTCGGTAGGATCAAAGAAGCCCTGACATTGGATGTAATACCCCAAGGGTAAGGTATTAACCACTGGTCTACTCAGTTCGTCAATGAATTTTGAACGATAATGGCAATGTACTTTTGACAGTTGAATGCCATTTGGTCTAGTACCAATTCGTCCAGTACCCAGTTCGTTTTGTCCCATTCGGTCTATACCAAGATTGTGGACTATCTAGTATGTCTTATGTCAATGTTGTTATGTACCACTGTATAATAACGCAATTCCTGTCCTGAGACATAGCAGTGCGCTTTATTATTACCCTAACTTTAGCTCCGGCAGCCGTTGTCGGCACAAGGTGCATTTCAATACACCTGGGTCGAGCGTGGCAAATGTAGATTGATGTCTTGCCATGCAAAGGACATTAGTACCAATGCGGGACCCGAACCGCGGAACTTGTGATCCACAGTCCCATGACATATCCACTCGACCACGACATCTCTACTTAGCCAACTCCTTGATCTTGGACGAAGCAAAACAAAGACGAAATGAATTTCGACATGATTGAGTTTGGAAAAATTGCATTTAAGGAAATGCGATGAGACGAATTTAGGATTGGAAAAATTGACACAGGGTCTTGG
Source organism: Hemicentrotus pulcherrimus (assembly GCA_003118195.1). Classification (NCBI taxonomy): domain Eukaryota; kingdom Metazoa; phylum Echinodermata; class Echinoidea; order Camarodonta; family Strongylocentrotidae; genus Hemicentrotus; species Hemicentrotus pulcherrimus. The sequence continues at coordinate 34,884 of BEXV01001303.1, forward strand.
GTCACGCTCTTCTTCTGTGATTTAAATGTTTAAAAAAAATATGCCTTGATTCTGAACAAGAAATATAATAAAACAAAAACAAAGCAAATCAAAGCAAAAATGAAAAGCAGGGTAAACTAAAACACAGATGAGGAAGAGAATGGAGATGAAGAAAGTGAGAAAAAAAAAAGATGATGAAAATAAGATAAGAGGAATACTTGATGTACTTGGAGATTTAGTTATTACTACTTAAGTATTTTGTTTTTATTTTGTTTAGTCAATTGAAATGAAAGGTTTTTCAAATGCCACAGCACCATTAAAAAGTTATCAATCAAGGGCTCCTTACCGGTGATCCATGAAAATCCGCTCAGACAAGCAATACCATGATAAAGAAGATTAATTGGAAGAATGTGCATTTTCCTCATCCGTTCTACGTCATTTGTTATGCGTTATGCAAAGAAAAATAACATGTACACTTGTATAATTAATTTTCTATACTTTGTCAAATGTAGTTTGTAATTTATTCATTGTATATAATTTGTATTTTTTCTTGTTGAGAATGAACTTGAATTCGAAGACCGGACTGACGATAGACCGAACAAAAATGTCATTTTTTTTCCATTCTTTTTATTTTCCACTCAAAATATAGGATACAAATTATTCACAATTCATAATTATAATTGAATGCAAAGACAATATGAAACACTGTCTAAGTGCAATTATGTTGAACAAAAATAGTTAAATACATTATAATCGTTTGATTTTTAGAAATGATATTATAGCAATGTGGAGAATACCTTTGTTCTGAGAGGAAACAGAATCTTTTATTAAAAGAAAGCAAAAAGAAGGGAAAAGAAAAGAAAGAAAGTAAAAACCCTAGAATCAAAGGAATGAAAGTAAATCATTCACCCCTACCCTTCCTAGCAGAGAACCTACACCACCCCACCCCACTCCCCTCTCGGCCGAGAACATGGAATTAGTCAATACTTCATGGTCTGTCGTTCGGTTCGGAATCGGTTTGGTTGGTGGTCGAAATGGGCTTGGAGAGTGTGAGAAGTGTTCAGAAAGATTATCTTCTAGTCAAGTGGTTTGAAGAGGAAGATATCGATGTATTCAGTTAGAAGTATCAGGTTGGAGTGGTTTGAACTCAAGACTTTAGATACGAAGGTCATGGATTCGATCTGGGGCATAACACTTGTCACTTATCACTTATGTCATTTAGCAAGGCATTTTATCATGGGCCTTGGGGCCATGCTCTTTCCCACATTCAAGAAACATTTAAAGCCCCACTGCTCTACTTATAGCTACTTGCGCTCTCTATATAGCAAACAATACCTAATCGGTGCCTGTTGGTCCAGAAGATCCCCTTTTTCTTATGTTAATTGAGGGCTGATTTGATGAGATAACCGCCTGTCAGTGACCTTGCAGGGAGGTCTAATCCCCTGGTCAAACCAGTGCAAACGGGCTTTAAAGCAATTTCCCTGCCATCAATAATCTTGGTGTCTGCAGGGACATGCTCCCTGGTGTCTGCTCCCCTTCATTTGTTCACAGTGTGACGGAGAGGTTCAGTGTAGACCTCTGGTCGTTCTAGATACATGTATTGCGCAAGTGTAGTATATATTTTTGGTACCGCGGATACTTTAGGTCTCCCTTGATCTTTAATGATACACAAATTCAAAGACTTTACAACAGGTAGAGAAGATCCTAGTACACATTTACTGCCTCCTCGGTTGTACAAGGCCTAAACTTTAAAAACCTTTTGGTACTCTGGACTACTTGAATATAAAAATACATCTATAAGAAAATTATATAAAAAGCCATATCTTACTCCAATCCACAAAGCGAAAGTCTCACAATCCGTTCCTCGGCGATGTAACCTATAAGTAAAAAATCTTGATTTATGACTTTTAATTGAAAATGGAATGATTCAAAATACACTTGTATAATCTGATATAAAGTTGAGTATGATATCGAAAGCGTATGCTGGCATATTAAATTCCATAAAATGTCTCTGTTACCAGCTTACCGCTTCTAGAAACGAAAAGAGGCACTTACCAAGATAATCTAGGCAACATCGGGAACTGATTAGTATGTTGCTTTGAACAGGAAGGATAAAGTTCATGATATCTGTCCGACCAATGATCCGCTGGGAATGTCTGATGACGTCAACAATGAAAGATAAATTCATTATCCGCCCTCATCGTTAAGCCAGGACTTGGGTTTAATGGTATGCGATTATCATTATCTCGTATATAGGATTGGTTTGAGTGATTGGAATCAAATAAGTGGCCCCGAGGGAGTGTGATGTGTGGGCCATGTTTAAAATCAGATAGGAGTGTCTCCATTCACATCAAGGGTTGGTTATCTTAAAAGAGAAGGTTGAGTTCTGGGGAGAGGTGAAACGTTATTTGTGAGCGTTAGCATTGATATCATTCAAGTGTGGAAGAAAATCAGAGAAAAAAATGTTTTCTGAAAAGCATGGCTCTTCAAGTCCTAAATAGGACAAGTAGCAGCTTAAAAATGAGGCCCGATGTTTATGCCATATGTCTGTGTAGTCCCAGGTATATCGCTCTGTGTACAGTGCTTGTTACTTTACCAAGACTGTGCCACATTTCTTATCAGTTTGATGATTCCAGAACCTTGCAGTACAATCCAATACATGATCAACATTTTCCTGATCGATTCCACACCGTTTCTTTCACAATGCAATCGCATGACTAGAAATCAACTTTATCTTTAAAGGAACATTGCTGCGCTTCATGATCACGTTAATGGTCATGCCATTCTTTAGAAATCGTCTGTCGATGGTTGCTCGTGTCAATCAGAGCAATTCAAGTGTGTTCTGTGAGATTGTGGATCATAAAAATGATTACAACTTGACTGGATCTTGCTTGAAATTACAAACAGTAACTGGTATTTAACATAGATACGTGTATATCGGACTAGAAATACGTAATACAGGTACCAAAATATGTCCCATTGTTGTAATCCCCATTTCTTGTTATATAAGACGTGGACATGGTTCTTGTTGTTCTCATTAATGAAGACGCACTTTATTTGTCCTTACTCGTCGTGATGTGGAAACGGATAACGATATGTGAAACACAGGCTCATTTTATATTAAATGTCATTCAATCCACCGTTTCTTTTAATATATCGTTCTTTCATTTCCCGCTTCGAAAGTTAGTAAGAGCAGTGTTTATTATCAATCAATTTAGTATTGATCGTGCGTGACTGGATGGAACCCTTTTAAAATTAACTATCGGAAAGCCTTTCATATACTTTGCCAGGCGCCATTTTGATGGCTGGGGTTGCCAAAGCGCTTAACATGATTAAGCTAATGTACGAGACGGGAAGAACCATGTAATGTGCACGCCAAACTATTAAGTTTTAATTACTCGAATCATTAAGCAACCACTCCCCGTGATAAACCGTATATAGTTAAACCATGGAACCGTGGATGGACCTATAATAGATAAATATATTGATATAGATCCACATTTTAACATAATTTGCCATCGCCGTAGTGATTACTGTTTACGTCGTAAATAAGAATGCGAAAACATTAATGCAATAGGAAAGATTACCATTGAGATCTTTGGTGTATGTCTTAAATGGCACTTGAATTACAATTTAGATCATGGTTGGCATGTATGGAAACCCTTTTTTCTTTTTATCGAGCTGTTGTGTAAAATCGAATCAATTAATTCCGCAGATTTCATTCAGATATTCTATATCACCATCACTAGAATGACCATTCTGCAAGACCACCCAACACCCACCCCACCTCTCCTGGCCTTCCCCTGTCCAATACATGTGAAGCAACAACACACACACACACACACACACACACACACACACACACATATTATATGTATGTATGTGTGTAAGTATTATGTATATATAGCGTTGTACTAATATATATAATTATATATATATTTCTTTCTTTCTTTATCTCGGTAAAAAAGAGGAATAGGAGGAAAAATTGGAATGAAGGTGAAAATTGGGAAAGAAGAGAGGGAGAGAGAGAGAGAGAGAGAGAGAAAGAAAAAAAGTTGTAAAAAGTATGACGAGTAGGGTCTAATGTTATTTATTTTCCTCTCTGTTTTATATTCTAAAAGAGACATTTTTTGCCATTCCTGGTTAATTGTCTTTGTTACACTGTAATTTCGAAGGTTTTCATCCGTTGATTTCAAAAACAATTTGAGAATGATCCTATATGTTTGAATAATAATCTATAGAATTTGAATTGAATTTATTTGAATTTTTACCCGGTTAAACATGCATGCGGATTAACGCGACAATGATGCTTCCGATTTCTAAGGGATAACTTAAATCTGAAAACTGTAACGAAATCCAGACAGGGTTTGTAAAGAAGCAATACTCTGGCTGTAGACATTTTGATGAATCGTAATCAGGATGTTTTTCCTCGAAGTGATTTGTTTTTCTGTTAACAGTCATTGTGTTCCGTGTTAAATTATAGCTCCTAATTTTAAAAAGATTGACAAAACAAAACGGAATAACAAAGAAACGCGTCGCGCTCACATAGCCGAGTAGACATTGTGATGAATCATTCAACTTTCTTCCTAGTAATTGTTTCCCGGATAAAGTGTACAAATTTGGCGCTTTTATGAATTTCTCTTCTTAGAAATATAGATGCTAAAAGCCGTGTCGGCGCTCACATGCCCCCATTACGTCAATTTTGAAACTAAAAGGGTCGCAACGTCGCGAAAATAGGAAATAGACATCGGGCTATTTTGACAGGGGTTGTGACAGTCATGTCGAAGGATGTATCACGTTCATTGTCGACTTCCCTCCTTGATCTTATTAGACTATGACAGCAAAACATCATTTTCTTGTCACGTAACGAGTATCAATGTCTTCACACAAACCACGGGTTTAATTATAGTCTTCCGCTTGTGTATGGTCTAAATTACATTTGACAGCACCGTGACAGCATGCAATCATGTTAATTACATACCTGACATGTACAAGAACGAGTAGGGGATATGACGTAATGAATGGTACTGAACTTTTTTAATGAAAAATTGTTAAAAATATCATCGACAACAATGTGTTAAAGGAATTACCGACGTTATGTATAAAATAATTATTTAATGCGTAAAAGAATTTCAATAGACCAGTTCATGGTTAGTACATGTCCCAAATGACCTTGAATATCCACAGATCTTCAAAACACGAAGAGGTCCACTTTGTAAATTCTGAAATAATCACTCCTACAGCGATGGAGGTGCTACATAAATAACCTTTTCAAAGCATACTTTCACCTGTGTATCATGGAGTGCACTGCTTGTGCATAAATGAATAATGATACATAACTGTCATGAGCACGTATCCAGTATTTCGTCTCGTTGTATTTCACAATTTGTCGTGCAATGACCTTATCTGCTCATAATGAGAGCAGAACAAAAATCCTTTGTCACAACTATGTAATCATCGTGACTGCGTGGGTAATTTTGATATCATATAACTCATATAAACTTGCTTCTTTTCCGATTTTTTGATCAGATTTGAAAAACATCTTTTCATAAGTTACGTGAATAATAAATTACAGTTTCAGAACCATGAGGTATATATTGCAGGCCTATATCCTGAAGTGCAAACGGTGGGTCTTGCCATCTAGTACATTCTTGATTGGAAGTTCAAATTCCACAATAATTATCAAACTGAGAGGCACCTAGGTCCATATCCATAATAAGCCTTACTAACTCCATTGGTTTTATGTAGTCAGCTGACAACTGGATCTCGTAAGGTTTTATGAAAAGGCCTACTAGTAATAGTTATTGGTTCAGTCGTACTTCGAGTTCCAGTAGCTGTCTGCGCTTTATATCTGACCCAGCGTGAAGCTAATTTTAGTTGACAGTCACTCATCAGCTGCGGCAGGTCACTAACAATGATTCAAGACAGAATCATTATTTCATTCCGAACTTAAAATGATACTGCGTCTGCATAATGTCTGGAGAGAAAACATTATGAAATGAATAGCGACTGAAAGGTAGACTAGATGCAGGTGGAAAATGATTAATATTCAGGTGGAAGTTTCTAATTAAAAGGCTTGCCAATGTAACATATTTAATCAGGGTTTATCTTATCGTCGAGGTTTCCATTGTTTACAGGGCAGTACCCCTCTCTCTCCCCATAACCTGCTTAAAGATAAAGTTGAGTTCTGGTCCTGCGATTGCATTGTGAAAGAATAGGTGTGGAATGGATCAGAAAAAGTTGATCATGTAGCATGTAGGTATTGGTGTGTACTGCAAGGTTCTGGGAGTCATCAATATCATAATAGATTTGACCGAGTCTTGGTAAAGTAACAAGCACTGTACACAGAAAGATGTATGGGACTATACACAATTGGTGTCGGGCTACCTACCTTGATTTCCTTATCTTTCTATGCTCATTACTCAGCTAGATTTTCTACCAAAATTGTTTGGCACATGTTATTTATTTGTAATCTTGAACATTCAGTGTAAGTTTCGTTTGAATCTGTGATAATTCATTTTCTTTTTTTCACCAGAACACAAGTTTGTCTTTAACCTTAATTCAGAGAACGGAGAAGAGGGATCGAAGGAGGGAGGAGGTGGTAATATGGGGGCACTTTCGTTGTAAAGTCAATATACTATTTTTAAAGACATACATTTATAGTTTAATTTCTTCTTAAGAATATGCATCAAGCTGTTGGTTATAAGAAGACCGAAATAGATACTTAAAGATAAAGTTGAGTTCTGGTCATGGGATTGCATTGTGAAAGAAACGGTGTGGAATCTATCAGAAAAGGTTGATCATCTAGTATGTAAGTATTCGTGTGTTTTGCAAGGTTCTGGAATCATCAAAATGATAAGAAATATGGTCAAATCTTGGCAAAGTTACAAGCACCGTACACAGAATGATGTACATGGGACTACATGAGCACATGGCGAAAAAAAACCTCCCCCCCCCCGATTTTTATTTATGTCACATTTAGAATATGAAGGCATTTGAAGAGCCATGCTTTTCAAGGAACATGTTTA